>CAUYTI010128931.1:0-41971 GCA_963575145.1 Galago senegalensis
GAAGGGGAAAGGGAGAGGGATGGGAGGAGGAAGAATGGGCAGAGGAAGAAGAATTGTTGGGACCACACCTACAGTGCATCGTACAAGGGTACATGTGAAGTTTACTAGGTGTAGAATATAAATGTCTTAACACAATAACTAAGAAAATGCCATCAAGGTTGACTAGGTTGATGAAAGCATTTCAAATTGTATGTAAAACCAGCACATTGTACCCCATGATTGCATTAATGTACACAGCTATGATTTAATTAAAAAATAAAAATAGAGAAAAAAAGAAATAATCAAGACTCGAAGATTAGTTGAAATAGTGGAACCTAAATGAACACATGAAATATATGTTAAAAATATAAATTTTCATGAGAAGAACTGGTGATTTTTGTCTTTGGAGGATTCTCTTCCTTTGGGGTGTGAAGTTGACATCAGAGGGATCCGTGTCTCCTTTTCTTGTCTCTTCCTGCCTGTGTCTCCTGTGATCTGTGGCAGGAGAAGGGAATGAGTAAATAGGCAGTGACGATACCACACCCCACACAGAGCGTGTCCTCGGCATCCAGCCGCGTGCGGACAGAGCCCTGGGTCTGGTCTCAGCTCCGCCACGTCCCCCAGCGGACAGAGGCTGGGTCCCGTCTCAGCTCCGCCACATCCCCCTGGTGTGGCAGAGGCTGGGTCCCGTCTCAGCTCCGCCACGTCCCCCGGCGTGGCAGTCCTCCCACCCTGATTGCCAGGATTGCAGCACCCACCCCACTCTGTGTCCTGAGGATTAAAGAAGTTAATACACACAAACTGCCCAGGACGATGCCCCACGTAAAAAGCCTCACATTATCAGCTCTTACTATTTAGCACAGCCATTCTCAAACAATTTCATCTCAGGAAAACTTTTACTATTGGAGGAGTCCCCACCAATTTTGTTTATGCGGGTTATATCTATTGATATTCACCACATTAGGAATTAAAACAGAACCTTTAAAAACGCAAAAACATGTCATCAGCCTTTACAGTGATGACATTATCACATGCCATGTACCTTAGGAGAACTCAACTGTGAAGAAATGGGAGCGAAAAAGGCAAGTAACATCTTCCCGTACCTGAAAATAATTTTGACCTTGCCGATTCCCTGGAAAGCTTGAGGACGGCCATAGTTTCCCAGCCAGCCACACAGTGAAGGGCTGGGAGAGGGCTGGGCCCAGGTTTTCCAGAGTGTCAGAGGACAGTGACTCAGTGGGCTAGGAAGCAGGACAAGAGGGAGGATGCCACTGAAAAGAGTGGCTCAAGCATTGCTTTAAAAAAACATCAACAAGAAGTTAGAATATACCTTAAAATAACTAAAACAGTGGAATGGGAATGTCCCTGGCACAGTGAGATGCTACATGCCCGAGGTGATGGATGCCCCAGTTACCCTAATTTGATTAATTCACGTTGTTAATCCTGCACCCAAGCAGCACATGTCCCCTATAAAGATATACAACTATTAAGTACCCATAATAATTCTTAAAATTATGTAACAATAATGTCAAATAATATCATACATATAATATTAATGACTTCTGTCATGTAATTCTAGTTTGAAAGAAATATGCACAAATATCAACTTAAAATAAAAGAAGGTCAAGTGACACCTCTGGCTCAAAGGAGTAAGGCACTGGCCTCATATGCCAGAGGTGGTGGGTTCAAACCCAACCCCTGCCAAAAACTGCAAAAAAATAAAATAAAATAAAATAAGGTTAATAGTCCATTCCATTAGCACATACATCCCAAAGCTTCCTTCTATGCAGAGTTAAGTCTAGTTTTTAAACTGTGGTATTAATTATATCCACTACAAATCACTTTTAAAAAGTATTAACTATAAAATAGATGAAAATGTTAACCATAATATCAGGCATGGAAAGCTTAAAACATGGCAATGACTATAGATAAAAAAAGTATAAATAAATATTCACAAATTCTGGTCCAACACTCCCCTGAGGTCAGTGATCTCACTGGAGTTCTGTTTCCAAAGCTAAGGGAAAAACTGAGCCTAAGACAAGCAGAGAACTAGACCCTTGGGATACACTGATTGAATGGAAAGAATTTCCACACATGGGTGTATAATTTTTTCCTTCCTTACTAGCAGAACCACTCCATTCTTTTTCTTTTCTTCATTCATATAAAAATTCAAGTTTAAAAAAAAAAAGACCAAACAAAAATGCAGGAAATCATCTTTTCTCTGTTGTTTGCTAATAGGCTGTAATTCATAAATTAAAATATGAAAGTGTTCTTTTAACCTTCATTTAGTTGCTTTAGGGAGAAAATCACCAAGTGGTAAATTTGGAAATGTGTGTAATATTTTTGTTTCAAAAATATTAGCCTAGAACTATTTTCACTGTTTCAATATGGGAGCCATCTCTTCTTATGCAAAATTAAAAGAGAGAAGTTGCCAGAAAGAGACAAACATAGATGGCCAATCCAAAAACAACTTTTGCTGCCTTTTGTGACAAGATGTATTCTGCCCACACACTACTCTAGAGACCCAATTCCTTGCCATCAACAAGGAGTGGCATTTTCCATTCTGCTTTAAATTAAAAATTACAGCTGTTGTTTGTTTCAGATGAAGCAAATTATATTAGTTTGACATTATATATTATGTGATATTTTCACCTGGATTATTTATTGGAATATATATTTCATTCCAAAAAATAGATGTTAAATGTTTTATGCGTCTGATGATTTTATGAAGTCTATACCAGGATTGAAAATATACTCTTGGGAAAACACAACTAATTTGGAAAAATGGAAGTGATAAGTTCATGTACTTTGAAAAATCTAAATCACAGGCTGCTTTAAAGAACAGGCAAGCATGGACTTGTTCCCAAAGAGACTCTCGGAAAGATGTAGCCAGACTTGCCTTAATGAGCACAGAGGAACCACTTAGTATCGTAGAGGAAGTATCTATAAATAGAGAATGATAAAGTTTTCTTAGCCAGGCACGGTGACTCACGCCTGTAATCCTAGCACTTTAGGAGACGGGGGCAGGTGGATTGCTTGAGCACAGGAGTTTAAGATGAGTCTGAGCAAGAGTGAGACCCCCCCATCTCTACTAAAAATAGAGCAACTAGCCAGGCATCATGGGGGTGCACCTGTGATCCCACCTACTCAGGAGGCTGAGGCAAAAGGAACTCTTGAGCCCAGGAGTTTGAGGTTGCTGTGAGCTATGATGCCACAGCACTCTATCCAGGGTGACAGAGTGAGATTCTGTCTCAAAACAAAACAAAACAAAAAAGAAGATTTATTTAAAGTACTTGCAGAAAGTTCGCTCTTTCATAATTAGGCTAGCAGCTCTATAATCTTAAACTCTCAACTGTATTTACTGGCTACTTTATGAAAATTAACATAAGGTATTAGCTCATCTTTCTGCTAATTATAGTGGACTATAAATTCATGAGGTTTTACTATGATTACATGGTGCTTTTTATTTAAATTGATGATATGACAGATACAGCATTCAGTGTACAGTAAGGTGCTTTAAGAACGTCATGGGGTTTGTATTTTTGTCCCTACTTTACATACCTGAAAACAGACACAGGAATCAAAGGCAAAGTTGAGAAACCGACAGGGATTTAACAGCAATTGAAGATGAAATGTGCCTATCTCATGATTCCTAGCCAGACTTCCCGCAGCTAACCAGGGGACAGTCATTCAATAAGACCTTTATAGCTTTACTTTATAGCTGATAATACAGAAATGTATGAAATCATTTTCCTTACCACGTCTGTAAAATGAAGAACTGAACATTTATTTATAACACATGTTTACATCTGTTACAATATAACGCCTTTATTTAAAATTAGCAGTGAATTAAATAAAATAGAGATCTCTGATTTTATTTAACATCTTCAGGTGTTACATGATATAAATTGTTGCTGAGCCTGTTTTCTCTGTTTACAGCCACAGCTGTCTCCAGTGAGCAGAATCCAGTGATCATCATCGCCGTGGTGGCTGTGGCAGGGACCATCATTTTGGTGTTTATGGTCTTTGGCTTCATCATTGGAAGAAGGTAGCATACACATTAGTTCTAATATCCAACATAAAATATGTTGATTCTTCAGAATTATGGTAGCCTATTACTTATTGATTTGGTATATCAGAATTTTGCATAGTAGATGCAAACGTTCTTTGATACTGAACTTTACAGAACAATAAGTTGTCCTTCTCTCAAGATCAAAATACACTGCATTGATTTAACGTGAATGAGTACTGTAATTTATATTGGGTGAATTTGGGGGGTTATTTTCAGAGTTAGGCTTCCATAATAAATGTAGTAGACAGCTAAGGGAAGATTTATCCTTTTAGTTGTTAAAATAAAAGTTTGCAAAAACCATTTAACATCTATTTTTATTTTCAGAAAGAAATGTAAGTAAATACTCATCGATAAATCTACATCTACTAAACAATGTTTCGTTTGCTTTGTCTCACACAAAACATTTGTTTTATGTGCACATTTTAAGTCATGCAAATTGCTGTATTACTAAATGTGTTTATAAGTATGGACAAGAATTTTTTATATTTAGTTTATAGCTCCAACAGGTATGTTGTTAAATAACTCAGGCACATTGTGCTGAATTTTAAATATATAAAGTAAAATCTATTGAGGTTGTACAAATTTGTTTTTTTCCAGGCACTGTGGTTATAGCAAAGCTGACCAAGAAGGAGATGAAGAACTTTACTTTCATTGTAAGTGTTTGGCTTTTCTTTATTATTATGTACCCCTGTTAATATAGAAATCTGGGTGTTAGTGTTGGCAGTAACAAATTTCTCATGCCTCATGCTTGAAATTATGTAATGAGCTCAAAATGTTGCTTGAAAGCACTTGAACAAGATATTTATAATGAAAATTATGTGATATGAATTTGAAAAAATAAGACGTATTCAGATATGTTATAGAACTGTAGGATATTCAGCTTTTTTTACATCACAATTTTTCCTTTTGCAAAACTTTACCCCAAAGTTTCCTGCCATTCCCATAATAATCATTAAGCATCGCATGTGCCTGTGATGTAGCTAAGGAGTGCCCTTTCAGCTTGTAAGGATAGGCCCGTTTTCCACCCAATGAGTGATGAATCGTCAAAGGCAATATTGAGGGCCCTCTTTCTCTATAGCTGCTATAAATTGTCTGTCACTGATAGATATCTGATAGAACATAAAAAGTGTAATAATAGGAAACAGTCTTCTGATGTTTTCCTATGGTTTTGAGTTAGCTAATTCTTAACAGTTCAGTTTAGAAATCGTATTTAGAAGAGAGCTTAGGAACCCAAAGAAAAAATGCCCATCTGCATTAATCTTATTCCTATTAAAACGTGGATGGCAAGTGAAAATGGGATATATGAATAAATGTTATTACTTTATACAGGCAAAATAAAAACCTAACTATAAAAGTGATTTTATTTTGGATAATTAATAATGTTCTTACCCCAACCCCATTATTCCTATTTTTCATCCTTGAAAATATTAAAAACCAATTTTATTATTTTTTCATAGTAGTTATAATCTTAACTAAATTTTCTCATGCATAGTTAAATTTTTTAGAAGAACTGTATTTTTATTGTGTTATTTAATAGATTCTTGCATCATTATCTAAAAAGATATTGTCGTGTCCCTAAAGGCTAAGCATTACTCAAGAAATTCTTTTTAAAAATAAAAAGCTCAAGTGAAAGTGTGTGGTTTTATACACAGCCATCTATGCTGTCATCCTAATTTTTTTCAATGTGTCTACGTTTTTGAACCAACAGTTACTTTGACTTTAGTTTTCAAAAGAGAAGTGGTTTTGTTGTGGCAAAGATCCAAACTGAATATGAAATGCTGTGGAATAAAAAGCTCTGAAGGCAGGAAGGGAGGTGGGATATTATAAATTATTTCAAATTGAAGTTCAAGGTGAGACTCGGGTGGCTTTATCAAGCAGTTTAATCTTTAGGGTCCTTTCACACTCACGCCCCATGTCAGAGCCCTGGGAGGGCCCCGCCAATTGTGAGTATAGAATCAGATGTCCTTTCTGTTGAAGAAGACACCCCCATTGAATAAGGTTCAAGCCTCACAAAACTTGAATCTGTGTACGACTGACTATGTGTGAGGTGCTCCCAATGTCAGAGCTGGTTCTTGCTAATCTGGCATTGATTGTCTGAGACAAGCTTCAGTGAAGTGAGCATTATGAGTATTTTACTGCTACAAGACATACTGAAAAAGCGAAAGTTGCATTTTTCCCCCCTTTGATGACATGAGAGAGTATTTTTGACACTTTCCCACACAGGAAAGAGAGGATCAAAACTGAAGTGCCTACATTTTTATTTCTCATGGAAAATGTACATATAATTCCTGATCCCTCCCACATGTGAATAATTTTAAAAGCACAGTTATTTCATGTTGCTATGCTGACTATGGTAATATGTGGGTCACTTATTGACTGTACCTGTGACAGCCCCAGATTATCATGCACTGTAGTCTACTTTTAAATGCGGGAGGCAAATTGAAACACGGCTTTTCTGAGACACGACATATTGCCTGTGCTTGTCATTGCACAGTTTTGATATTTTAATGTCATGCACTTTTTTCACATCCAGTTTCTAATCAAAAAAAATAGAGCTCATGTCTTACTGATACAGACAAGATGGGTTTGCTGTACACAAGCAGTTTTTGTCTCAAGAGCAAAACATCATTAGTGGGTTTGAGGTGTTTAACTCTCATAAGAAATGTAAATAAGAAATTTAAACACAGAAAACTTCACACACTCTAGAATAAGCAGCACACCAGAATACTCAGAAATGGTGTCAATATTTTCCTATTTAAAACATCCATTTTTAAATGAATAATGAAAAAATAAAGTACACTTACCATAGACTATCCTGGTAAATGCTTTCTATTTTCAAATTACTCTTTTTCCAAGGGTGTCTTTTCATTTGATGAGAACGAGGCATTTTATTTGATTTTATGACTAACTAAAATACTTAAAGGACAATGCTGTGGTCACCAGCTATTTACAAGTTGGTGTCCTTTTATTCCTTTAGTACAGGGACAATTTTCCTAGGTGCTAAGACACCAGATTGGATTTTTACAGAAACTTGAAAGCACCCATTTAACTAGCTTTTAGAGCATTGAATTTAATAGAATGTCCAGTCATTTGTATCAGGTGCCCTCAACTCTCCATGGCCTCAAGTGCTGTGTTTAAAGATATCAGCACAATGGGGAGTTTACAGAAGCAGTTCCAATTTACATTTTGTTTCCTCCTACCATTTCTTCTTACAATATCTTCAAATACAAGCTGGGCACTATTTCATGTTTGTATGCCAAAATAGCTCGGGCCTGTCACAATGTTTTATGACAGCTTGAATAAAGAACCATCAGAGACCGGTTTGAGATGCAGAAGGTTACCTCCAATCTAGCTCCCTTATCAAAACAAACAAAAAAGAGGAAAAAAGAACGAATAAAACAGAGAGAGAGAAAATTAAAAGAGCAGACGGCTCATTCTCCACCTGCCTGCCAATCTAGGAGGTTAACCTATTGTTTTCTTCCCTTCTCTCTTTTTCTCTCCCCCTCCCTGTACTCCTCTTCTCTCTTTTCTCCTTCTGTCCCCTCTCTCTTTTCTTCTTGTGTTGTTTTTTTTTCATGTTCAGCTTTAGTAACAAATGAGCATCTGTCAGTTTTATAAACTGCAACAATAATTGTTTAAGACAATCAATTTTGGATAAACAATCAACTACAGCAGAATAAATCAAGATTTTTAAATCCCATTTTCCTTTATACATTCTACTTCTTTTGTTATGTGTTTATTTTTAAAATATACTTTTAATTTAATGTGATGACATAAGCACAGTTAGGCTGCAGTGTAATATATAAAGACATATATTGTTCTGCAAATAGTAAGATTTGATGAAAAGATTGTTCAGTGGCTTTGTTAAAACAATAAAGTTTTTTTTGAGGATCTAGTGTAATTTTTTTTTCATTGCATTCATATAACCAAATATATGCCTATCTATCTCCTCTTTGTCTTAACCAAATGATTAGATTTGGAATACCTTATTGTAATTGAATTTGATTTAAAGTTGACATAGCATTCTCTGTTACTGCATGCTTCTGGTGCATTTTGAGATTTTTAACTTTTAAGACGATTCTATGTTGTTTGCATTTTACTACCTTTTGTGAGGCATTTTGGCTACCTCTTTCTACCAATTAAGATCTTCCAGAGCCTTATAATTGAAAGTTCATATAAATGATTCCTCTTTCAAATCGCTGTCATACTTGGTAAATGAATCCCAGGAATATTGTAAATTTTCTAACTTTTCTCTGCACTTTGTACATCTGGCCTCGATTGCCCTTCAGGGTGAAGATGAAACTATGTCTTTAGAAGATTTCTCTTTGATTCTGTGATAGCAGTCCTCACATCTTGTATTAATTTTATGTATATGTCAACGGTGGTTGGTCTTTAAAAAAATAAATCAAAAGAATAAGTAAGATGTCTAAATGTTTTTAATATTGCTGTCAGTCTAGCAGGCTACCTGTAAATGGAAATGTCTTCCTTTCCCAGTGTGTTAATTTGATTGATTGACTGACTGATAGATTTACAAATGTGTTTCCAAGTCCATTACAAACCTCAATATGGCTTGAACTCTGCCATGATAGCAGTGAATTTAATTAAACCTGCAGCCTGATAGGCTTGTCAGAAATTTTGGTGGATGTCTTTTGTTGATTTACTGGAAAAGCAATTCAGTTAGCAACTTACATTATGGATCCTGTATTGCCTATAGAAGCTTGCAGATAGGCCTTATATGCCAGCAGACTGCAGTAGTCTGTTAAAACTGCTGCGAATCAGGTGATGTGGAAGCAAGTTCACTGTTCCAAGGAGCACTCTGCATAATGAAATTCCTGGGCTGACTGCACAATAAGTGCTTTGCTTCATCACAGTCATGCTTTCTTACATCATTACAGTTAAATTTCCAGGCACCAAAACCTACATTGACCCTGAAACCTATGAGGACCCAAATAGAGCTGTCCATCAATTCGCCAAGGAGCTAGATGCCTCCTGTATTAAAATTGAGCGTGTGATTGGTGCAGGTAAGGCTATTGTAGCTTCCTTGTTCAGCTGTTCCATTAGCCAAGATCGAAAGTCATACATCATAATGACAGGCAAATAATTATCCCTCAAGTATAGAACTTTTGCATTTACCTGAACTGTTGCAAGCAGTGAGGCTGTTACTTGTTTATGAAATCTGAAGGAAAAAAACAAAAAAGAAGCATGTGACGCAGAAAATCTGTATATGTTTTATTTTCTGTTGGATTTGTAAGATACTGTTTTATTATAAGCTATTTCAAAATGGCTCTGGCCTGTTCAAGAAATAATTGACTATTTTTTAAAACTCTGAATTTTTCCTAATTTATGCTACATTTCCTTTTACATGATTTACTATCTTCTTGCAAAGCCTTCCTCTTTATGTTTTTTTCTGTTCATAGATATTAGCCATTGTGCTATTTAAATCCATATGGAAAGCCCACATGTATGCCTTATTTAAAAGGAATATTATTTTCTTTGTATGATTTTCATAATAATTGTATATTTCTGAATTTAATTATCTTTAATCTAGCAGGCTTATTGCATAGACAGTTCAGAATTTTATATCTTTAGTAAATATTTGCTTCTCAAACTTTAAAAGCAGTAGCAATGGTTAGAATTTGCTAACGTGCCATTGTACTTGAGTAGAAAGCATGGGTTAAGCAATGTAACTTGAATCTAAATGTTGACTCTGAAACAGTGTCTGTTAATCCAGCTGAAAAACTGTGGCCTGTTTAACAGATAGTTTAGGAAAGCTTCACGTCTATGAATGAGCTAGATTGTATGTTCAACTTTTCATTTCATTTATGCCATTATTTTCATAAGCCCCTTTTGCATCTAGGAAATAGAATCACCCATCTATGTTGTGTGTTCAGCATGACTTAGAGAGCCGTGCCAAGTGGTTATCAAAATATTTTCAAAAAATGCTTCTAAAGAATTCAATGTGTTTACTCTGAGAAAAGAAATGTTTTAGACATTAAAATACCCATACTTGTTCTGTTTCCTTAGGAGAATTTGGAGAAGTCTGCAGTGGTCGCTTGAAACTTCCAGGAAAACGAGATGTCGCGGTGGCCATAAAAACCCTGAAAGTTGGTTACACAGAGAAACAAAGGCGAGACTTTCTATGTGAAGCGAGCATAATGGGGCAGTTTGACCACCCAAACGTTGTCCACTTGGAAGGGGTCGTCACCAGAGGTGGATACTGATTATATATTTCATTTATCTCATGGGTTAAGTGTCCAAAATTACTATTATTGTACATGTAGTAGAACAACAAAATTGTGACCATACTGTGTAGTCTAAATGAATGCTTTTCCTTGGTATGTAACTAATTAAATCAATTATCCTTTTATGCTGTCTTCTCAAGAAAAAAAAATGGAAACAATTGAATGTAGGATTAGGGTTGAAGAATAAATCTGATGGGTGGACAGAATGAGTGTTACTTGTTTTTATTTAGCTTCAGAAGCCGCAATGGTGATGCAGTTTTGTACTTATATTTTATAGAAAGTGCTGTTTTCTCAGAGTGTTACTCACACAGCAGGGGTCACAACACACTGCCTCTTATTTGTGCAGGTTAATTGTATAAATCGTGACCACGGTCCAAGCAGGGATTTAACTTTTTGAGCTTAGCAGCACTGAAAACGTTAGAAACACTTGTATTTCACCCATTCTCTCTTTCAGAGGAGCACTGTGTGTTTTATCAGGGATGAAAGAGGAAATATTGCTCAAGTTTACGTGGCAGCTTCTGAAACATTTCCTTTTTAATTTCAGGGAAACCAGTCATGATTGTAATAGAATTCATGGAAAATGGAGCCCTAGATGCATTTCTTAGGGTAAGTACCAGAATTATCAGAATTCGTTTCTCATTCTAAATGTGCTGTGCATGGTACTGATAACAATTTTATGAACTTTTTTTGTAATGTAAAATGTACATTGTAAACTGTATGAAGTGAGAACATTTTCTTTGAAAATAATATCAATAATCAGAATTTTAGACTGAGTTAAGCTAGAATCATTTGAGTATTACATGATACAATGAAAAAGATGATTCCCCTTAATATTATCCCCTGAAGCATAGAGGGCACTCAAAGCCCTTCCATTTGAATATATGTTGGAACACGACATGTGCAACCCTGATGAAATGTGGAAGTCACTCAGGGAGGTCTGTGAAGGGAGACAGCTATTCAGTGTGGACACTTACCAGTTCTGCTGCGCAAAACCATTTCTGTGGTATTGTTAGATGAACAGCAAGAGTAAAAGTATGGCCATTATGATTTTAAAATTGTTAGTACATGACTTTTGTAAATGATGAATCTGAAACGTATAAACACAAATAGTTTTACTCCGAAGCATTTTACCTGAGATGATGAACACGTGTTAACGTTTTCCAAATGGCAAAGAGAAATAATCTAAGGAATCAGAGAACATGAAAAGTTATTTTACATGATGTAGAATGAGAAATTCAACCCAGATCTATAAGTAATCCGAGGATTTAGAGAAACTTTATTGCTGTATCAGCCTGGAATAAGCACTACCTAGGACGTCCTCACGCAGCTGGTCTGCATTGGAGTGGAGAAAAACATGGCTTAAAAACGTGCTAGAGAATCTCTGTTACAAGTAACATTCCTACCAGTAGAAAAAAAAAAATGAAATGGAAACAAAGTCACCCACTGTAATTGTTTCTGTTTCTTAGTTTTGGGGGTTTGGGGGGGGGTTTGTTTGTTTGTTTGCTTTGAGACAGAGTCCCACTTACACCCTGGGTAGAGTGGTGGCATCATAGCTCATAGCAATCTCGATCTCTCAGCAACCTCAATCTCTTCAGTTCATGTGATCCTCTTGCCCAGTTATTTTTAGAGACCGGATCTCGCTCTGGTTCAGGCTGGTCTTGAACTCCTGAGCTCAGGAGATCCATGCACCTCGGCCTCCCAGAATGCTAAGATTATAGGGACAAGCCACCACGCCTGGCCAGTTTCTCTTCATTTTTGACTCAAATATTTTCCCTTTTTATTTCTTTAGCATTTAGAGGGGAAAGTAATTTTATTATATGTATATTAATTCCTTTGTATATATGTTTATATTACTTATATAAAGTTTCGGCATGAGAAAAAAACACTTAGCTGGGCAGGGGTAATACTTTCAGATATTCCATTTCCAAACTTTGACTTAAAAATTAGCCTACAATTTTGAACTTGAAAAATCTCAAAAATTCTTAGTTAATATCAAAATGAAAATTAATATAAATAACTAGGTAATTACCAAAATTCCATCTGATTTTGTTTGGCTACTAGTTAATTCAGCACATTATTTTTTTTTCCACAAGTGTCTATATTATATAGAAAATGAATAATTTTTATTATACCGTAGTAAAGGACTAGTAAGCTGAAATTTTTCACAGTGATTTATGTCCTTTTAAAGTACAGTTAGCTGGAATTTTATTTTGTCTTCGTACAGAAACATGATGGACAATTTACAGTCATTCAGTTGGTGGGAATGCTGAGGGGCATCGCGGCGGGGATGAGATACTTGGCCGACATGGGATACGTTCACAGGGACCTCGCTGCCCGCAATATTCTTGTCAACAGCAATCTTGTTTGTAAAGTGTCAGATTTCGGCCTGTCCCGGGTTATAGAGGATGACCCTGAAGCTGTCTATACCACCACTGTAAGGGAAAGTCTTTCTTATCTTGATCTTCATATTCCTAAGGTTTTTCTAAAGCAGAGCTGATGGGTGGGGAATCTGCAGCCTTCTGATTTCAAGATTGTACTTTCAAAGCACCAGAGGAGGCAAGAAAAGCTTCATCTTTCTCTGTTGCACCCCTTCTAATAATAGGATTTGTTCTGTAAAATTTGGATCCAGTCAACAAAAGCCGTGCGTAAGGGCCTAGAAAGTCGTACATGTGTGGCCTGAAGGCCTGAGGTTCCCCACCCCTAATTGGCTCTTCTTTGTGTGTGTGTGTGTGTGTGTGTGTGTGTTTTCACATTTTTTTTCTAGAAGGATGTTGTTGTTTTTGTAATCTACACATAAGCTTTGAAGGAAAGTAGTGATCAGAATGACATCAGGCTTTCCTCATGTCGGGGTGTTCTTCACGTAAACAGTGTAGAGTTACACACGACATCTAGTTATTGGCTCTCCTATCTGGAGCAGAAAACTATAGCCACACTTAAATAAAGATTTTAAAGAATATTAACTGTGCTACTTCTTAGAACATTTTTGAGATCAGAATAAAGGAAAATATTAGAAGATTTATTTAAGTACCTCATATTTCATGCCACTTTACTAGTAATTCAGCCTAATTTGTCATTGTCTCTTCAGTAGACTCTTGCCCTAAGACCACACAAGGCCCATTAAATCGAGTTGCCTTATATACTAGAAATGAGAAAACTTGTAATGGGATTCTGAAAAACAGATTAGTAACTTTAAATACATTTGGAGCACAAGATGGATAGCCCTGATACAAATATTTAACCGGTGCTTTATGGTAGTGCCATCAATGATTTAGAAGTTGCTATACATATTTAAAACGTGAATCTCTTCATACACCAGGGTGGAAAAATCCCAGTAAGATGGACAGCGCCCGAAGCCATCCAATACCGGAAATTCACCTCGGCCAGCGATGTGTGGAGCTACGGAATAGTCATGTGGGAAGTTATGTCTTACGGAGAAAGACCTTACTGGGACATGTCGAACCAAGATGTAGGTGTTACTTTATTTAACAAAAAGGATTTAATAGATTAGTGTCTGTTATTATTGGAACACATAGGTAATGGCTCCTTAAAAACAAACATTTATAGAACTGTTAAAAATATGGTTTTCCATAATTATTACCACAAATTACCACAATCATCACCATGAATTAGTGTTTCCATCAATTTTATTATTTGGGGCAGTGCCTGTGGCTCAAAGGAGTGGGGCACCGGCCCCATATGCTGGAGGTGGCGGGTTCAATCCCAGCCCCGGCCAAAAAACTGCAAATAATAATGATAATAATAAATAAAATAAAATATATTTTATTATTTGGCTTCTTTCAGAAGAATTTCTGTCTCCTTTTTTTATTTAAAATCTGTGCACATGATAGAAGCCTATACAGGACAGTTCCCCTTTAATAAAGAGAAGGGTCCTCTTCTTACCGGGAGGGAGTGGCAGAGTCTTCTGGGTATGGAGTCACCTGTGGAGAGGAGACAAGGATGTCTGTGTTTTGTTTTGTCTTTGAAGCTTATCCTTTTTTTTCTTTGTAGGTTTCTGAGAAAGTCTGCTTCAATTATCTATTACTGGTTTAATTAAATTTTAATTTCATGGGATGATCCAGATTTTATGATTAATATTTGCAGATGCTTCATAGTGATATCTTGGAATGTAGTCTCAATGGGCACATCCTTGGAAATTCCTTAAGACAAGGGATTTCTACCTTAGTATGACTTCAGTGATGGCCTACTGAGTGACTACTGTACCTGCCCGGTAGCCGTGGTGTGAAGGCAGAACACAGGACATGCCATTCTCCTCTGAGAGAAGCAGATGATGGTTTATGCTGGGGCCATCTCACACCAAGAGGCCATTTATGAAATCATGTAGCATAAATACAAGTGGATATTTGTTTTATTAGGTTGAATTTTATAACATTATCCCTTTTTTTAAGTCAAGAACTTTTAAATGTGGACAGACTTACATAGTTCAACCTGTTGAAAACATGAGTGAGGTTTAGACAAAGGCAGAGCAAATGTGAAATCTAGGAAGGTACCTTGGATTACGCTTGAATTCTGCAAGATACCTTGGTTCATAGCTGAAGAAAAAATTTTCCACAGGCATATACTGGGAAATCCAACAGCAAAGGTTTAGCCCACCACATGGAAACCAAGCAAAGGACTTGTGCTCCTGTAACAGAAAGGCAGTCCACTGGCGGTAGTTAGAAATGAGGATTAGGTCAGCCTACGTGAATGCAAAGCTTTTTTGAAGGAGTTTGGAAATGATACTAAGGCAATCCTGGCAGAGTAGAGTAAAAGAATAAGGAGGGCTTAAGGAAGCTCATTGTCATTTAGGAAAAGGAGGTGCCAGAAAACTTGTAGTAGTTAACTCTTGAGGTGCTACAACATGGACGGAAAGAGAAGCTGACTGCTGTGACACTGAGTTTCTTTTCCACAAGAGACCGTACAGATTTCTATCTTAAATCAGCATCTTTGTTATTAATTTTACCATTGCTTATATGAAGTTCCTGTGAGTCTCACAACTTGTAAATAGTTATGTTTATGTAACTAAAGTAAGAACTTCACATGTGGTTGGTAAGGGTCCTTTCTGTGCACTTACCTATAAATTTCTATTAATTAAACAGTTCACATCCTAAACAGAGACAAATTTTAAACCAGTTAAATCTTTTGATGTTTGAATTGTATAAGGATGTGAAACGTTTTCATTTGTTTTTTTGTTTTTCAAAGACAGAAGTCTAAATGATGAATCTGTTTGGCAGAGGCAAAGATGTTAATATTTGACAGATCTCAGTGTCAGAGATTTCATATTCTGTCAAAATGTGGGCAAACAAATCCCTGGGGCAGAGAAAGAGAAATATTTACATTCCCCAGACACCCATAGAGTTTCGTGTCTTCTGACATCTTCCTTCTGTGCTGGATTCAAACATAAAGGGGCAGACGGGAAGACGCAAATTCAAAGTTCACTTCACTCCCCAAAACAAATAGTGGAAATGGTTAAGAAGAAAAAATATATATAGCTCCAGTTTTAATTTCTAAAATTTCCTAATTGTTTCTTTGTTTTCTTAAAAATGACAATTATAATATAGAACTACTAGACTAAGACTTAATAAATGTGTTAATGGATCAAATGAAATTACTGTATTTTTACGGTGAAGTTGAGTTCTGACCTAAAATATTTAGCACTGTTTTTTTTTTTAATTTGAAGATCTGAAATGATTAATGAATTTGGACACAGATACGTAGAAGTAAGAGATTACTTAAAAAGCTCAGTTTGTGTTGTGAAATTGATACTAATATTCTTTTTATTGGGTCATATTCATTGTTTTATAATTATATGGTGAAAGTGCTATTTGAGAAATTAAGTTTTAATTTTGAATTGCAAATGGAGAAAAATTGGATAATTGAAGATAATGAATTCCATTCTGGGGTAAATTTTCTAGACAAAAGCTTGTTTACTTGAATTCTGGTGTAGGAGTTCATGTAGAGACTTAAGAGATCTCTAAGCTCCCAGGTATCTGTATGAACTGCTTTGTATTTGAGAATATATTGTATTTTTCTGGGAAGGTTGCCTTGATGAGATTTTCACATGTTTCCATTTTTAAAAATTAACCTAGATTTACTGAATGAACTAATTCACTTTGTATCATCGAAATTTAATCATGAGGAATTTGTGCAGGAAAGCCCTGAAATTTCAAATGCAGCAGATTTTTAAGACTTTTCAGAATTCACCATGAAAAAAACAAGGTATAAATTGGTGATTACATCTCTAAGCAGGTCCATAAAATTCCAGGCTGAATAGTGAATAAAGTGAGGTTTTCAAAATCAGGAGAAATAAAAAAGGGATAGCATAGACGTCAGTGAATTACGTGGTTGTCAGGAGGCTTTAGTTTTACTCTGGACAAACCAGTGAACGTGAAAACTTTGGGAAAAGATAACCAGGTCAGCACCAGACCCACACCCAGAGAGGTCATCTCTTGGTTAACACTTACATGAGCACACATGTATTTTCAGCTGCCTGTGACTTTCCTGAGTTTTACCTGCAAAGGAAGCAATTGGATAAAGTTATTTGCTTTTAAAATCAAGAGCTTCAGCTTTCCAAATTCCTTTCCAACTTTCATCCTTCTGAAAAATCTGCAGATTTTTAGTTCTTCCCATAATGCCTTTCATAGTCAAACATAGTAAATATTATAGAAACTTAAAATACTCTTTTAGCTTTTACAGTACCTATCTTTTAATTGAATCTACATCTTGACTAGTCCAAATAAAATTTTCACTTTGAAGTTATGAGATTTTGAAATTCTTTACTACGTCGATTTTATTTTTTCTGTTACTAGTACTCAACCAAGTCTTTTTCTTTTCTTACTTTAAGGTAGGCCAATACATCGCTAATGTTACTTACTAGTAGGTGGTCATAGAGATGATAAAATAATTAAGCTTCTTAAAGGTATGGTGAATAAAGATAATTCCGTAAAGTCATCCATTCAAAGTAATTTAAGAGCTCTGAAAATATAATACATTTGTAATTACATTTATTCTCAGCTAAATGGGGAGCCCTCAATTTTTCCTTTTAAGAGCCTGCACTGACTTATAAGCTTTGTATTTTTCATTGTGATTTTGTTTTTGTAAAACTTTGTCATAATCCTGTAAGTGGAGTCCAACACATTTGATTGCACAAAATGTGGGTCGTACTATTATGAGGTTAATGAAATGAAAATGTGCATTGAGCAGAGGGCAGAAGCTGATTGTGTAATGTCCCATTTTGAGTTATTGCAGACATGTTATAATGGGGACTTTGCACACTCTTTTCTCTCTTAATTACAATGGTCATTCTCTAATAATATGCAACTAATTTTTACCAAGCAACTTGTTTTTATTGCTGTGTATTATTTGACAGCATATGTTGTGTTCTATCAAGATTTTTCAAAAAATGTCATTTACTCTAATCACATCCTATTGCTCTGGGAACTATTCTACTAATGTAGACTTACTTATGAAATTTTGATTTTTATTAGAATATTAAGGCTCAATCTGAGCAGGCAAATCAAAGTCATCCTTACAGAATGCTCTAAGAAGTGGAGGAGGTACAGCCATCTTCTCTCTGTGCATTATGATGTCCAAGAATATGTAATTGTTTGCAGAAAATACTTTATATTTTCCTAATTGGAAATATAATGCAGTTCTTAGCAGCATGGCTCTGTCAGATAGCCTTAGTCAAATTGCGTTTCTCTACCAACAGGTCTGTGATATTGATGGGCCGTTTCATTTATCATCTGTGAGCTCAGATTCTTTAGTTCTAGAATCAACGTAATAACAATACTCACCTAATATGGTTTTATGAAGATCAAATGAGATAATTCAAGTTTAAAACCATGATTATTAATTCTGTCTTTAACAGAGAAGTTACTTTTCTCCCAGGCCAATGGAATAAAAACTGCAGCCCCTTCAGGTTCCATATGTGCCCACCTCATCTCCCCTCTGCTGGTTTATACTCAAAAGTCACACCGTGGATTAGGCCAAACCGCTCTATAAAGGTTGAAGAGCTCCCAGACAATATGTGTAATGTTCCGGTCCTGACGGTATGAGTGCTAATGGCTGTATGAGGGTTGCAAATTCCACTCTCAAGGAATAGATTGTTTTAAATGTTATACTTTGTTGCTATTCCTTTAAAATTTTGCAAACCACGATATCTTTGAAGGTAGCATGAAATTTTATTTTGTTTTGAGATCACTGTAGTTTCCCTGCTACAAACATAGGAATCATGAAATTTCTGTAATGTAATAGGACAACTACAGAGGCTCATTAGCTTTCAGTCCTGTAGGAGTCATTTAATGGAACTGCATGTTGTTCATTGTCACAAAGACTTAAGAATATATTATACTCAAAGCTAAAGAATCCATTGTAAATGTTACTGTGAAAGCTCCAGTGCCACTGAGGAATGTTGTGTCAAGAAGCCATGATAAGATTGAGATTTACATTTTAAAAGGCTATTTGGAGGCAAAGAGAAAACTAATGATCACCCTATCTTTCAGGACACCTGAAGATAAGCTATGAGCAGGGAAATCAGCTAGGAAGTGGTGGGAATAGTGAGGACTGGATCAGTGCTGTGAATATTAGAGCAAAGTCCTGTCAGATCACAAAGAACCGTGTATGTTTCCAAGCACCTTCAAAGTCAAGGAAAAATACTCATTTTCTAATGAAAAAATACCTTCTTACTGTTTATTATGTGGTAATTTTGAATATATAAAGTTTTGGAAGTTTTTAGTTTATTTATTCACAACTTAACCACTGATTTAAATTATGTCCAAGCTTTCCAGGAGTAAATCATTTAGACTTCTAGTTAAATTGTTTTAAATACCCTTTTGAATCCAAGTAAAGTGCTATTGCTGGAATGTTGTACATATCACAAGAAATTCTTTGCATTTGCAATTGATTTTTTAAAAAAGAAATACAGCCGTATAACTAAGATATTGAGAAGTTACCATATATGCATGTTTGCTGTATGATGGACAGCTTTCAAAGGTATGTTTTAGAGAAAGGTTTACAATGATAGTCAACATTGTAATCATGGGGTCCTGAACAGGGAAATGTTTTAAATTTTGTCACATGACCTCTGATGCATTCAGTACCAAAACTGATTCTGGTACTTAAGGCAAAGGCATTTTACCAGAATTGTCGTTCAAAATAAACCACTTAAGGAAACACCCTGTAGTCTGATAGATTATAAAGACTGAATCCTGTGATAGTGACTCCATAACTTCAGGGAGACATACAGACATATAGATGTAGACATGGGAAAATACTTTTTCCAGTATTTGAACATATGCTGTATGTAAGAAGTAGCAGAATCCTGCCGCAGTGGTGACTAATTTTCTATGAGAGAGAAAGAGAGAGAGAAAGAAAGAAGGCGTTTTGGGCAGCTCTCAGCTTCCTGACTGGGACTGGAATGCCATTAATTAAAAAGCTAAAAGATTGGCAGTGAGGTGACAAATTCAGTCTTAAATGTATTCAATGTGAGGTCCTTATGGAAAGTTTGTGAGGAATGTTTAATAAACTGAAGGAAATATAACCTAGTGAACAGGAGAGAATTTGGGCTAAGATTTTAGACTTCTGTTACTTTTCAAAAATTACTATAATTAAGTTCATCTATTTACCTCTTAAACTTAATTTTCATATATAGATTTTTCTTAAACAGTGGATTTTTACTTTTTCTCTTATACAAAAGATTTTTCCAAAGTGACAGATGCCAGATACTTTATCCATCATGTCATTAACTCCTATGGCCTTTACCTCTTAGTTTGCTGTTCTTGGATGTCCACATGCATCTTCAGAATATGTTTCCCTAAAAATATGAAGGTCAGCAGCATTTTTTAAAGCTCGTATTTTGTCTGCCTACTTTTGACCTTATTTTCTTTAAAAACTCAAAGATATCTCTTTATTTTTTTTCAGAGAAACACGTTATTCCTTACATTTCTACTACTATTGTGTCAGTTGGCGTCAGAGGATTTGTTACTCTCCCTTGAATAATATTTTCCGTTTTCCAGTCTCCTCTTATTTGGGTGGTTTGCTTTCCTCTTATCTTCCATGTGCTGCTCAGATTTGCAACAACTCCTGATTTTTAAGACATATTTTTGCTTTTCATATAAAAATAAAAATAAAAAACCAGGTTTTGGGTGGCACCTATGGCTCAAAGGAGTAGGGTGTGGGCCCCATATACTGGAGGGGGCAAGTCCAAACACAGCCCCAGACAAAAACTGCAAAAAAAAAAAAAACAGGTTTGAATGATATGTAACTTTTAGACTTTCTGATTTCCATGTACAGATATTTATGGAGACCTCTGTTTCATTTTTCATTAGTATTCAAAGCTTTATATTAACAGTATCTGAGGCTTTTATTAGACATGAATAGGCAGTGGTACACTGATGAAAGGGCTCTGAGTGGGGAAGCTGGGATTTGTAACCTTTCCCAATTTTTGGTGTAACTCTTCTCACACCTCCCCGCCTCCCCAGGCCTTAACAGGCAGGGATGCAGTCACCTCCCTGGAACTGGTACAGCCAGCTCCAGCTTGCCACTGTGGCTGACAGCACAGGACAGGCTGCAGATTACTGGTATATAAAAGATTAGTGTACCTGGTAACATTTCTGTCATAGCACATTCACATATTTTAAATGTTTAAAAGTGCCCCCTAAACTCACCAAGAAGTGAATCATTTTTTTCTTATTCTGGACAACTCTGAATATCCTTCTACAACTTGGAGAATATGTACACTCAAAATTTTATACAAGTAAAATAGTTCCATAACATGTTCCCTTTTGAAAACCTCTGGGACGATATTAAACCTTTTTCCATCTCTTACATCCTGAATGAATGTAACTGCTGCTCTGTGTTACTGAATTAACTAGGAAATGTCATCATACCCTGCCCTTCCTGCACCCTTAGTAACGAACGCGCTCACCACCCAGGGATACGCGGGGAGAGGTCGGTCTTTCTCAAGGCAGTGTGCCTCACTCTTCCCCGAGAAACTGTTTTGCCTACCAGGCAATTCACTTAACTACAATTGAAGCTCAGTCAGTAATACATGTTATATCCTTTTGGTTATTAGGTTATAAAAGCGATAGAAGAAGGTTATCGCTTACCAGCACCCATGGACTGCCCGGCTGGTCTTCACCAGCTAATGCTGGATTGTTGGCAAAAGGAGCGTGCTGAAAGACCCAAGTTTGAACAGATAGTCGGGATTCTAGACAAAATGATTCGAAACCCAAATAGTCTGAAAACACCCCTGGGAACTTGTAGTAGGTAAGAAATACCTAAAAAAGAAAAATATGGAATGTGGAAGAAATTAAAATATTCATTAAACTATTTATCTCCTCAACTCCACCCCAATGCCAAATTGACCTCTGTGTTGAAATATAAACTCATATTAAATATGTATATTAAAAAGTTTATTTTTTTCTTTCAGATAGCTTACCTGAAGTCATCAGTTTAACTTTGTTTAAAGAAAATCCATTAATTATTAATATTTTTCCAAAAGTTATAGCTATTACTAGCTATTGTTAAGCTGTCTACACTGGATTTTTGTGGTGACACTCCACAAGTTCAGACTGATACTACAATTACATGAGATTTTATTACTATTGTCCTAGTTTTTGTTTCATGCTTATTACCTATTTTATTGTTTTGCTTTGAGTTATTTAATAAAATGATTTTATGAACTTAAAGATTACAAGAGAAATTCAATACATGGTTAAGGAGGTATACCCTTTG
The DNA here is from genome assembly GCA_963575145.1 of Galago senegalensis. NCBI lineage: Eukaryota > Metazoa > Chordata > Mammalia > Primates > Galagidae > Galago > Galago senegalensis. The sequence goes on from CAUYTI010128931.1 coordinate 22,027, forward strand.
GAAGGAGTTCATTCCTTCTTTGAACTTGGCCTGCTCCACTGTAATGCACATTAATAGTTATCTAACCAGTAAACTCCGTGCTCTGGTGTTGGTACCAAATTGGAGGCTGATGTACACTTGCTAACCCCAGCCATTCACAGGGTGCCGTTCGCATAGCAGATATATAATCTCTCCATGGCACCCTCATGGCCAGACCACCAGAGAACACAGCCAAATGTGCTTTCTTTACTCCTTGTTACTTTTGGAAAAACAAATGAACAAATATTTACTAGTTCTCTTACAGGACTTAGTAAAGTTTGCTGGACTTTTAAAAGCATGTGAATAATACAATTTGGTGGTCTTCACATCTAAACAAACTGTAAATTTAGGATTTCTATAGTTATTGCCTCACACATATGCTTTAGTTTTTTATTAGCATATCCTTTATTTTTATTATATATATAAATTAATATTTCTAATTTTACTCTTCATGTCATTATTTTTGTATGGGCCAGGACATTCTTTCTTTGGTAGTTGATGAGAATATTTGCTTTCTGTTTCATTTTTACAAGGCCAATTAGCCCTCTTCTGGATCAGAACACTCCCGACTTCACAACCTTTTGTTCTGTTGGAGAATGGCTACAAGCTATTAAGATGGAGAGATATAAAGATAACTTCACAGCAGCTGGCTACAACTCCCTGGAATCAGTGGCCAGGATGACTATTGAGTAAGCTTAAACTTTTAAAATTATATTTAAGAATTAATTGTATATAATCCATGGTTTACACATTAAGTTATCTGCTTTATAGTAAATGGATATGAACCACCAAATCACAAAGAAAAGCATTTCTTAAGTGAGTGTTTACTATGTATCTCAGCTAATGTGCACAATGCAAGGGTACATCTCAAAACAACTAAGAGTATTTTACAAATATCTTACCACAAAACATAAGTAACTGGGCTAATGGTTATGTTAATCATTTTGATTTATGCATTCCACACTGTACATCAAATAACCACATTGTACCCCATAAATACATAGTTATGATTTAATAAAAAATGAAAAAAAAGTGCGGGACCTTTAAACACATTATATTTTTAATCTTTGCAATAATTTTATTAAGCCAGCAGTTTTATACCTATTTTATAGATGGTGAGGCTAAAGCTCATTTAAATATTTAAATAGTTGGCCAGACAGGTGTGGTGACTAGTGCCTATAATCCTAGTACTCTGGGAGGCCAAGGCTGGTGGATTGCTTTGAGCTTACAACTTCCAGACAAGCCTGAGCAAGAGCAAGACCCCATCTCTAAACAATAGCCAGGCATTGAGGCGGGCACCTCGCAGCTACTTGGGAGGCTGAGGCAAAGGGATCGCTTGAGCCCAAGAGTTTGAGGTTGTTGTGAACTATGATGCCGTCACACTCTACCTAGGGTGACAAAGTGAGATTCCACCTCTAAATAAATAAATAAGTTTTTAAATATTTAAATAGGTTGAATTAAATATTTTTTCTAAGCTAATGGAACTAGTAAATGACAACTAAAATGGCTTCATACCATTGTTCTAAACACCACAGAGCCAGGCATCCTCTTTTTTTAATCACTGTATTATTCAGGTTCCTATTTACTCAGAAAACTATTTCCAAGAATGACTTATTTCCATCATGGTTGTGTCAAACTTTAAAAATCAGAATTTTATTCTCAGTACCAAAATGCTTTAGGATAGTCAAGGTGTTGGTTTTCTGAAGAGATCAAAAAATTTAGTAAACTATAGCTAAGAGTTTAACCTACTTTTTGGAAGATATATGATTGATTGAATTCATTTTTTAACCCCCAAAATGACCTGATTAAACAATATTTGAAATTGCTATGAATTTAAAGTAATAAGAATTAGATTTTCTTTTCTGGTTTCCTCACGGATAATGTGGCCTTGTATCTCCGAATCTCAGTTTCCTTGGCTATAGCATAACTTTTCCTGCGTGATGCAGTTCCTCTCTTTTATTTTATTTTAGTTTACTTCTATCTTTTATTTATTTATTTTTTGTGTGTGTATGAGACAGAGTCTCACTTGGTCACCCTGTGTACACCGCTGTGGCATCATAGCTCAGAGCAACTTCAAACTCTTAGGCTTGAGCGATTCCCTGCACTTCTTCTCAGTCAGTCAATATGTTTGAAATGAAGGACAATAATCCTGGTCCTGCCTGTGGGACAGTATTTATGTGACATCAGGAGAAAGCTTCCACATTTTTTGGATGAGACATAGACCAGCAAACACATCTTCTTTCCTGATATATGCCGTACGCTGACGTGTACATGACTGTAAGGATGTACCTGCTCTTCTGTGCAGAGATCTCCAAGTCACAAGCTGTCATATTTACACCTGCATTTCAAAACAGTCCATACTGTTTTAATTAATTAATTTTCCATTTTTGACAGTTAATATGTACTTATCCTTTAAACTATGTATTAATCATTTCTGAATGTCACTAGAAATTGGCTTATTGTTAACTCCTGAAACCAGTTTCTCTAACTCATTTCTATGAAATACTATAGTGCTAGACTATTGCAATATTTTTAGCTTCTTGTAAATACATAAACTCAACCTTTCTGCCTAATGGGACTGGCAAAGTTTATGAACAGATACAGCTGATTTATTTCAAATTTAAGTCATTAAACATGAGGGTTTTTTTTCCTACATGTAGTCAAATAAGTGAACTAAACTGTAGAGAGTATACAACCAACAATGTGCTCAGAATTATCGCGTGATAAACTCAGTATAAAATTTCGAGTGATCATTGATGATTTCCAATCTTTCCATAGTTCCCAATAATTGTTTTCATTTATACTATATCCTGTGTTTCTAGTTAAAACTCTTAAGTAGTTTTAAGTAGATCTACCATTTGATCCACGAATCCCACCACTAGTATTTACTCAAAGGAAAAAAAAAAAAAAAAAAAAAACCACGTATTACCAAAAGATACTTACACTCAAATGTTTATAGCAGCACAATGCACAATTGCAAATATCTGGAAAAAATCTAAGTGCTCATCAGTCTGTGAAAGGAATAATCAAATGTGCTATCTGTATACTATAGAATGGTACTCACACATTAAAAAAAAGCAGGGAGGTCGGGGAGACTGGTCTCTTTTGTTACAACGTGGATGGAATTAGAGATCATTCTCCTAAGTGAGAATCACAAGAATGGAAAAACAAACACCACATGTCCTCAGCACTAAATTGGAACTAGTTGGTCAACACCTGTGTACTCAAAGGAATCAAAATTCAGGAAATTCCAGTAGACGGGAAGAGTCGAGAAGGGGATGGCTAAACTCAACCTGACAGGTACAGTGCGCACTGGGCGAAAGGCACAAAAGCAAACTATGTAACCAAAACGTCTGCCTGTGTAATAGTCTGAAATTCTAACAAAGAATTCAACGTTTCAAAAACCATTTCCTAACCTTGTCTTAAGTTAAGAATATTTTAAGGTCTTTAATTTCTTATATGAAACTTCAAATCTCTTTAAAAATAACATCATGGCAAATTGAGAGCCTGAGGAGTTGAGTTTTTACAAAGTAAGACATTGATGCAGGTTACCAGTCTACGCCCTGCAGAAATATGATCATGATACCCAAGAGCACTATGATAAGATCCATTAGCCTCAGATAAACAGATTATTCAATTAAACAGCTGATGACAGTTTAGAACCATGTAATTCTTTGTAAGGTATTTAATAAAAAACGCATTTGTCTTTTTCAGGGATGTGATGAGTTTAGGGATCACACTGGTTGGCCATCAAAAGAAAATCATGAGCAGCATTCAGACTATGAGAGCACAGATGCTGCATTTACATGGAACAGGCATTCAAGTGTGATGCGCCTGCCTCCCTTCTACGGGAGATGATGGACTGCGAGAGAACAGTACGGGCCTTCAGTATATGCATAGAATGCTGCTAGAAGTCGGTTGATGTCCTGGGTCCTTCCTACAGAGAAGAGAAGATTGAAGAAGCACCTATAGACTTGAACTCCTAAGTGCCACCAGAATATATAAAAAGGGAATTTAGGATCCACCACTGGTGGCCAGGAAAACAGCAGTGACAATAAACAAAGTACTACCTGAAAACATCCAAACACCTTGAGCTCTCTAACCTCCTTTTTATCCTTACAGACTTTTTAAAGTGTACATAAAGAATTTAAGAAAGAATATATTTGTCAAATAAAATCACGATCTTATTGTTAAAATCAATGAAATATTTTCCTTAAATATGTGATTTCAGACTATTCCTTTTTAAAATCATTTGTGTTTATTCTTCATAAGGACTTTATTTTAGAAAATTGTTTATAGCTTTGGACCTTTTTAGTGTTAAATCTATAACACATTACTACACTGGGTACCTTTGAAAGAATCTCAGATTTAAAAAAATAACATAGCATGATTGAAGACCTATCTCTGTCAGAACATTGGTATCCTGTTTGTGCCATCTTATTCTGTTTTCTCAGTGCTATTTTGATATTGTTTGCTAATTGGCAGGTAGTCAAGAAAATGCAAGTTGCCAAGAGCTCTGATATTTTTTAAAAAGAAATTTTTTTGTAGAGATCAGACAACACACTATCTTTTCAATGAAACAAGCAATAATGATCCATAAATACTATAAGGCACTTTTAACAGATTGTTTATAGAGTGATTTTACTAGACGGAATTTTAAAAAAACTCAAATTTTAGGTTTATGACTATGTGAAAAAATAGGCGCTTCATCTAAAGAACGTTGGTGAAGATAAGTCTTTGAAAGTGAGAAATATCCAGTGTTATCTAAAATTTAATCTGAGCACATTGAGATTTTTTTCAGTCTTGTGACATTAGGAAATTTAAGAAAAATAGTTGACATATATTTTATAACCTCTTGTGTTGAATGCAGTCCAAACACGAAAGGAAAGAATTAAGTTTTATATTAGAACTTTGAAGAATGATAAAAGGGGCAGTTCACAATTTTCACCATTTAAAACCCAGTTTGCTGCAGGGAATATCACCACGGCAGTTCAAATCAAAACAAAACAAGTCTTCTATTCCTGAACAGTGATGCAGGAAGCTTCTAAATGAAAGCACTCTTGACCCTAGATGGAACAGGTGAAGGATCGGGCTTTTTTTTTTTTTTAAGCTTTATTTATTAAACCATATTATTTGATGACTGTGTTAGAATTTCATAAGCAATAATTAAATGTGTCTTTATAGATATTGCAGGAATGTATACATATTGTGAGTAATGCTTTCAAAAGTTATGAAAATCATGAACTACCCCAGAATTGAACAGTTGTACTTCCAAAGAGAATTGGGCTGTTTTTAATGATTTTAATACAGAAAGATCCCAGGGATCGGTCATAATTGGTCTTGTTTGATAATGTGGGCATCCACAAACAAACAAATAACAGAACAAAAACCTGTAAATGTTCCTTTGTAAAACTTGTAAATTTTATTTATACTGTCTTGTTTTGTACACACATCTCTCTGTCGTGGGCTCTGGACACATTGAAATGCACTATATTTTTCTATTTTACTGCAGAGCATCACAAAAGAACAGGTATTTTCAGTGCTACATGATGTGTTTTCCCACATTTAGGACCAAAGATGGCTATAGAAAAACTCAAATGGATTGCTTCCCAAACCCCTCCCCACCCTTTTGCTTCTTTTAAATCACTGTACAGTGTTATTTGATATTTTAATTTATTTTTTGATTAACTAGAAAAAAATCATTTTAATTTCACTAAAATGTTTTTTGTCCCTAAGGAAAAATAATCTGTAAAAATAATTTTAAGTAGCATAATACAGTCACCTAGACACTTCCATTTGTAATCTTTGTAATAGACTGTAAATATATTTTTGGAACTATAACACAATGTGCTTGAGGGTTATTTTTCAGTGTCTGCAGTGTATACAAGTGTTTATACTAAGTACAGCACTTTACAATTCTAATCAGTAGTATTGGCCTTTGTGAGAATGAGTGAAAGAGTTTGAGTGAGTGTCCTTAATTCCGTTTGGATTCTAGACTCACTGATAATGAAATTCTTTTCTTGTTCATAGCTTAAGGTGCTTATTTTTTCTATTAAAATTAAATTAACAAAAAGCCATTCTAGAAATAGAAGACATAGTATGGTACACGCAAACGGTGTCTTTCCTGCTTTTTTCTAGTACTAGATTTATAGTTGAGTAGTCTTTCTTGAGTAGAAGGGCAGAATAAAAGTTTTTTTGAGTTTTTTTCAAAAATAACTTTTTCCTTCAGCAATATACCTCATCTGCCTTAAATTTTTTACAGCTCTTTACAGGGAAAGGGGAGAAGGGATGGGAAAGACACGCAGCACAATAGGAAGTGTAGGATTACATCACTCTCTCTTTGTAAGTTTCTTTTCACAATCAACATGATTTTGAAATACATGTATGTGAAACAAATATTAAGGAAATAAAGGATTAATGTTGTAATGCTGATTGTAATGCTCTCTTCCAGAAAGAGATGAGATGGTATAATGATAAGAATGTACAACTTGCACCTTGAAATCTTTTTTTGATAAATTAGTGCTCAGGGGAGGAAGAGTCGAGAAGGCGAACGGCAGAAATAGAATCCCAAAATTACAAAGATGCAAAAGGAAACGGCCTCCTGGCTTTAACAGAGCCACCTTTTTTAGAACACTGTCTTCACACTTGACCTGTGTTTTGCATTCGGTACTGAAATAAAAGTAACTTGTATTACATCTGAATCTAACATTTTCTCAGCAATTAATCTGGGCCTTGTTTACTAGAACTGGTGGTTTATGCTTGTCCGAGCACTATTAGTTGAACCATATTGTATACTTATGTAATCTACATTAGCTAGTACTGTTTAGGACTATATTTTAATTGCTCTTCTTATCCGTGTTTTTAAGACAATTAAAATGGTGTACTTCACCTCTCTTTTTTATTTAGGTAATGCTGATACTCTCCCTTTTGTTTCCTGAGTAGCCTAGAACTATGCTACTCAACTAATGTGCATGTTCAAATAAATGACTGATGTGTATTTTTTTGCTATATGTGGAGAACTCATGGGGAACTCGGGGTGAGATGTGCTTCTTGTTGGTTGAATTTGTCCCTCCTTGCCTAAGAATTACTACAGGGGTCATCCTTTTATAAGGACAAACTGCTTTTGAACAGTGTCTTCAATGTATCAAGCACAAATAACTCTTTCTTCAACACGAATCATAAGTCTCTTTTTACCAGCTTAAAATAATAAACAAGTCTATTAGACAATGTAAAGAAAATCCTGTCTCCAGTCATTGGCGGATTCTTTCATGTCCCTTATATATTCTTTTTTTTCTTACATAATATTATGAGAAGAGATAAAGTTTTATTGCAGTAGTTCAGTGGACCAACAAGAATATGAAGACAAAGCGCTATCCCTTGCTTACCTTTGTCCTCTGGCACGCTGACTTAATCCCACCCCAGTCACTACAGAGTGACAAGACTGTGCCTTCACAAAGCCACCCTGTCAAACACGTCAGTCAAAACCTCTTTGTTACTTTCTGAAACAACCACGTGGTCCTAACAAGAATATTTGCATGAAAGAAGGAGACGTTTGTCCCTGGACCCTGATGTGGTTTAGACATTGATATAATTGATCAGTATGGAGAGTTTCTTTCTGCATTTAGGCTCCTGGAAATGCAAACATAGAATTCAAAACAAAAGGGAAAAGTATAAATCTGTGTGTCTGTGTGAAGTGTTTAACCCTGATGCCAACTTGGTGATCATTCTAACTTGCACCTGAACTGAGGAAAACTAAGCACCCCATCCCTCCAAAATAGCGCTTTCTTCAGCTCTGCAAACCCTTAACAAATATCCCAACGTGTTTCAAGAACATAAAAGGCCAGGTAAGGTGCTATCATGAGCTACTGTGCTGGGAGAGCTGAGGCTCAGGCTTTACTGAACTGAAAATTAAAGACACCTGCAATCTTGAAATCTCGGCCTGGCCCAACCGGCTCCCGATACACAAGCCAGCAAATGACATGTTGGTTGGTCCAGGAGGCGAGGCATGAAGCAGCTCTCTCACTAAGTTCACACAGGGATAATTACATAGCGAAAGACGCTCAAGGAGAGGCTTGAAATTATCACATTATCTCTTAAAGGACTAGAGTTATAAGTGGTACAAAAAATGCACTGTTCTATCAGAGCTGTTATTAAGATACAGACTTTCTGTTCCATCTCTAAGTAAATGTTTTAACGTTTATGTTAATCATTGATAAGGATTTTTGTCGAAACACTCATCTCCTACCTTTGCCCTTTGTTTTATATTGTTGGCTGCAATGAAAATTAATTTCTATTCTGAAAAAAGCTGCTGAAAGGAAAACACAAGTCAGAGAGATGATCAGATTCCTAAATGCAAAACTCATGGCTGCAGCCGGCAAAGTGATAAAAGGCAGTGCGTGGTCACCGGCAAACTTTCCAGTGGCTCTGAAGGGGACACATCCTCTCGGTTTTGTGTTAACGTCCCCCCAGAACCCACTCCATCCCCCAAACACACACACCTACCACCAGCTCCTCTTACTCTCAGGCTTGAAGAATATGGGCAGAGAATGAAGTATTTCAGCAGGAATGCTTCTGCGAGCTTTATTAGAGTTGAATGCAGTAAGGGGTGTTTTTTTTCCCCCAGTTCAGTGACTGAGCGTAATTAAATCTGTAATTAAACAATGAAAGACCTCTTCTAATTGACCTGGAGGTTAAAACAAATGTAATTAATTGGTCCAATTTAACTGGATCCATTGAACAAAGTTTTCTAAGTAGTGATGTACTAGTTGAGTGTTTTGCAGGTATGTAATAGTAGTAAATTGTTGAATTCCTAAATTTGATATTTTGGCAATAGTAATAAGTGAGGTGTTGTCTGTTTAAACGTCCAGGCAAAACAAATGAAGTTCCATCAGACATAACTCGTACCTTGTAGATCATGATTTCAAATGTCCAAGGTATCTGCTGCTGAAGATTACTTTTGTCTCCATTTGACATTAATGCTTTATAGAGATTTTGTAGATCTTTATAGGTTTTTATATATACTGAAGAATGCACAATATGCTTTTCAATGTGTGGTAGTTCATATATTTTACTGAAAGAGGCTCAGAGAAAAAAATGAGCAAATTCATTTTAAGTCGTGTTAATTCTAGGTGAGCAAAACATGAACACACTGTTTTTAGTCCCGCCACTTCTTGTGACTAAAACTAAATAAAATTGATGACTAGACAACAAACTCAAGAAAATCAAATAGAGCCAACAAACTAGATGTGCAGTACCAGTGTTGATGTAAATTGTACAATATGTTTGAATATTTCATAATTGAGAGAAATGAGGTACAGACCACTCAAGAACACCTTTAACAGGTAACGTGAATTAGCACTTAATACACCAAGGGCACAGTCTCCAGGGCAAATTACTATAGAACGTTCTAAGTTTAACCTCATATTCCTCGGTCGGTTTGCTAGCGATATGAACTGTTTACGTTCAAAACCAGACAGAATATGAGGTTAAAGGTACTCTTTCCAGATGAAAGAAACTCCCAGCTTTCTGCAGCCCTGACATTTGCGAGAGTAATTTCCCGGGATCTGCTGGACTGGAGGTCCGCCGGCTGTACCTCATCGTAATTCTGTGTTTTCACTTAAATCCGCACCAGTTGCACACTGAGCTCCACGTGTATTTGCCAGAACCCAGCTTAACAGAAACTGCAGAAACCTGACACCACAAACCGTCCTGCTCCATTTTATCTGACAAATAAACATGAGCTGAGTGTATAAGTCACAGCGGCTATTTTGATGCCACCTGTGATGATAAGAGAGTACCTTGTGGAGCTGGCAGAATAAGGTACAATTAAATCGCCTTGTGATTTACCTCCAAACAAAGCCAGCAAACACCAAACGATACTATCCTCCATGTTCTGAAGAGGGGCAATAATAATATTACATACAAAATTGTATGTGAAAGGCAGAGGTGAATCATAGGGAATCTTGAAGTCAGACAGGAGAAACGGAGTTTAAGGGAAGAAGCACTGAAAAGCTACTGGCAGTTCTGACCAGAAAAAGGATGTGGTGTTAAGTTCAAGGAACAAAAGCCTGGCGATGGTGTCTGAAATATGAGTCCAATACTCTTAATTTCTGGATCAGGAGAATATACAAGTACTCCTCCTCTTATGGTAGAGTTATGCCTCATCAGCCCACCCTCTTTTGAAAATATTCTAAGTGGAAAGAGCATTCAGTGCTGGCAACACAGCCGGTGATCTCTGACTTGAGTTTTTGACTTTCTGACAGGTTTTTCAGGACTGCTAAGTGGAGGAGCTGCCTACAGCTTACTCCAGGGGGCCGGTTTCTGCCCATTGTACATCACTTTCACACTGTCCTAAAGTGAACAAATCGTAAGTAAAACTACTGTAAATCGGGCCTGTCTGTAAGGTGCTGTTTCTACACATTCGCTCCCCACCTTCACACACCCTCTCACTTCTCTAAATGGGGGACTTCCCCCACTTCAAGACGTGACTCAGAAGCTATTTCCTCTATTTCCTCAGCTTTTCCCTGAGCCCCAGGACCCAGAATTCATCTCTCTTCTGTGTTTGCGCCTATGCTGGAGCTGTGATTATCTTACCTTGTTCTGCCAGAGACACTTGTGTGCCTCTCCCACTAGATCAAGTGCTCCGAGAGGGCAGAAGCCAAGTGGAAATCTTTGTTTTGTGTCCTTTGGGACTTCGCAGTTTCTGGCACTCAGTAGACACTGTATAAATATTTTAGAATCCTTGAAGTGTAAATTAATTCAAATTGTTTTCTTTTTCCTCAAAAGGTAGCTAGGATGAGGTGCTCTGAAGGATGAACGAGGTGCAGTGAAAGTCGTAGTAAAATGGGTGTTGGGAGAGGAAATTAATTTCAGACCATGGATGGATGCTTCTGTGATGGACTGGGGCAGCAGAATGCCCTAGGGGCTGAGGGGGCCCAGGAGATGGGAACCTGTGTGGGAAAGGGAGGAGGAAGGAGCTGATTAGTAAACAAGACCAGGATGTACCAGGTAGCAGCATCTTCCAGATGGTGAAAAGGACAAGGGGGTCTCGTTGGTAAACAGCAGGGCAAGATGAAGAGAAAACTTGCAATCGGGTGGAGGCAATTGGACTTGATGAGAGGAACTATGATGGATTATTTACCAAAATCTCATTTTATGAGACAAAGATGTGGTAAACATGATTTTAAAGGAACAGCTGTATGCAGAAGCATGTGAAATGTCACTTCAGCTATTTTAAAATTAGGTCTAGACAAGGAAAAATCATTTTTTCATTCTTCTATAAAAAAAAGCCTCATTCTAGTTCTCAAACTCAAGATAATTAGCAGTAATTCTATAGTTAAGTAAAAGTATAATAAAGTAAGATGTCATTGGTCAGCCTGGAAGTCTTAGCCTTTATATCATGAAAAGGCAGCTTCAGGTGGTGGGTGACCGCAGCGGCTTGAAGCCAGATTTTATGAGATCCGTTCCTGTCCCTCCATGTGTAAGCAGGGAAAATGATTTAATTTCTCTATATCCTTTTTCTTAGCTATAAAATAGACAAAAATAGTATCAACTCTCAGATTAGTTAAATTTATTAGTACATACTTATACAAGCAAACACTTAGAATGGCATAGAGGGCTGAGACTCACGCTAGCTCCGATTATCTCTCTGGGGATTATTGATCCACATTTCTTTCTATTTAACACACACTTATAAACACACTGCTATGAATTCTAAACAACTAACTCACAAATGGATCTTAGAACTACATTTCTTTTTTGTTCTACACTTCATCCTTAAATGTTACTCAGTTTTAGGTTTTAATGTTTTAAGAATTAAACATGCCTCTCAAATCAGTATTCAAAGAGTGAAACTTCACTCATCTGGCCGTGAAGAATTGTTTACCACATCCAGCTGATTTTAGCTCTTGGTGTTCCTTGAACATACCACTATTCCCACAGCCACTGGCCTATGTCAGGTTTTCATCATCTCTCACCTAGATTAGTGTCGCATCCTCCAATCCTGTTTTTCAGCCCGTAATCCTTTTTACTTAACAACTTCCTGAGTAATTTCTCTAACACATATCTGATCATGCTATCCCCAGTTTAAAAGGCTTTGATGTCCCCTTACTGGTCAGAGAATTGCACTCAATTACTTAAACAGAATCCACAAGTGGGACCCTGCCCATGTCTGATCTTCACCCATTCCCCCCTCTCCCTGATCCTGCTGGACTAAACTCCTTGTGTCTCCTGAAGCATACAAAGTTCTCTATCCTCCACTGTCACTGTGAGTTCTCTGAGGACTAAAAGTAAATGTGTTTTAACTCTCTTAGTTTAAATGGAGCACAGCAGAGAGCCAAAATAGGACACGGCTTCTATTCCAATGCCTCAAAGCAAGAATGTGTAATTATCTTCAAAATAAGTTCCCTGGTACTCTAGTGGTTAGGAGTCTGCACTCTCTCAGAATCTGTGGGTCACTACAAGTCTTAAGACAGACTATGTTTGGTCCATCATTTCACTTCTAAGAACCACAGTCAACAGCGTCCTTTCTGATTCACCCGTACAAGTCTCAACTTGCTCAGCTTATTGGTGTCGCTGGGAGGGCTTTGCTTGTTTCCATCTGTGCAGATTTTACATTTCTTGACTTTTATGTATCTCAAAACTTTCATAATGATACATGTATTAGGAACAATCTATTAGACAACAAAGTTAAATTTGAGGACAAACACACAATTCTCCATAATTTATAATTTATTTCATATCAGTTTTCTTCACTTTCTTTACACCTCCTTTAATAATTTGCATATATCTCTGGGGAAAATAGACAATTTTCTTAACAAATATTGAGTTTTGAGTTATAATAGAAAATCTTTACCATGTTAATTTATATTTTCTTTCACCTAAATGTCTTTTATTGTTATTTATTAGAACAGTAGTGGGGAGATTTCTGTATGATTTTATTTGACTATCTTTTTAAGAAGTTAGGAAAGCTTGCCTAATTTTCCATTACTCAATTACAGCAGAACCTCTGTAAGTTGACCACCCACGGGCAATAAACCTGTCAACATATGAAGGTGGTCAACATAAGGAACTAGGCCTGCTATACAGATATGCACATATGGTGCATGTCCAATCAACTTAAGCGAGTGGTCAGGGTAGAGAGATGGCCAAATATGGAAGTTCTATTGCATAAGATATAATATTTTACAATTTTCTTTGCCTATTGATATGGTGCCTCACAGATAAGAAGTAGAATTTTATCCAAATCACATTTATGTTCCAAAGTCTGGCACAGTGCCAGGTGCCTTACAGATTTCTAATAGGTGTGTGTGCATTTAGTGACTGAGAAGCCTATGATGTTCCAGGCCTATGATGTTCCAGACTCTCTGATACTTTAGTATAAGTTCTAACCTAATGTATGGAGGCTGCTCTCCAGTCCTGAGACTTTTAATCACTGTCATACTCATTGAGTTTCTCTTTTCAATGTCCAGATACTGCACTGGGTCATTCTTCATTGATCTGAAAGATCATAACCCCATCTGAAGCCTCAAGCCAACAATATCACAATAATCAACACACTTCATAAGAACACATAATCCAGTCACTTCGTACTGATCAAGGGAACAATATAAAAAGAAGATATTCTTCAATTTTAAATATTTATGTACCCAACTTAAATGCTTCCAAATTTATGAAACAGACCTTGATGGGTCTGAGTAATATCATATCCCATAGGACCATAATTTCTGGGGACTGTAACACCCCCCTGATAAAACTGGAAAGATCCTCTAAACAGAAACTAAACAAATATATAAAGGACTTAAATGTGACCCTAGAAGAAATGGGATTAATAGATATACACAGAACACATTATCCCAAAGCTAAAGAATATACATTTTTCTCATCTGCCCATGAAATCCAAGGATACAAATAAAACTTCAAAAAATGTAAAACAATGGGAATCATATCTTGTATATTCTTAGACTGCAAGGCAATAATGGTGTTGCCTTTAAAGGTGTTGCCTATTTGTTGGAGTTTCAACAAAAATGTTCATCTCCACACAAAGGCATGAAAATTAAACAACCTTATTCTGAATGATTGTTGGGTCCAGGAAGAGATAAAGGAGGAAATTGTCAAAGTCCTCAAACATAACAACAATGAAGCTACAAGTTACTAAAACCTGCAGTATATAGCAAAAGTAGTCTTAAGAGGGAAATTTATCACAATAGAGGCCTACATCTGAAAAGCAGAAAGAGAGTACATCAATAAACTCATGAACAATCTTATGGAAATGGAAGAAGAACAATCTAATCCCAAACCCAGCAGAAGAACAGAAATAAAAAAAATTAAATTAGAGATTAATGAAATTGAAAACAGAAGAATCATTCAAAATTCAATGAAACAAAAAATTGGTTCTTCAAAAAAATAAAATAAAATTGATAAACCTTTGGTCAGATTAAATAGAAACAGAAAAGTAAAATCTTGAATAACCTCTATCAGAAATGATAAAGGGGAAATAACAATGGATGTCACAGTGGTACAAAATATTATTTCTGAATACTATACAAAACTCCATGCCCAGAAATTTGACAATGTGGAAGAAATGGATCAGTACTTGGAATCACACCCTCTTTCCTAGTCGTAACCAAGGAGAAATAGATTTCTTGAGCAGACCAATTTTAAACACTGAGATTGAAAAAACAATAGAAAATCTCCCAATAAAAATATGCCCTGGTCCAGGGGGCTTCACAGCAGAATTCTATCAAACCTTCAAACATGTGTGTATATCCACACTGCAGAAATTATTCCAAAAAATTGAGAAGGAAGAAATTTTCCCCAACACATTCTATGAAGCAAATATCACCCTGATACCAAAACCAGGAAAAGATCTAACTAAAAAGGAGAACTTCAAACCAATTTCACTAATGAATATAGATGCAAAATTTCTCAACAGAACTCCTAGCCAATAGATCACAGATATATATTAAAAAAAATTATATATCATGATCAAGTAGGTCTCATACCAGGGATACAAGACTAGCTTAACATATGCAAATCCATAAATGTAATTTACCATATACATAGAAGCAAAAACAAAGACCATATAATCCTTTCAATAGATGCAAAAAAAATTTTTGATAAAATTCAGCATCTTTTTCTAACAATAACACTTCAGAAAATAGGAATAGGTGGCACATTTCTTAAGCTGATTTTAGCCACCTATAACAAAAACCCACAGCCAATATCGTACTAAATGGAGTAAAACCAAAAGCTTTTCCACTTACAACTGAAACTAGACAAAGCTGTCCACTATCGTCACTACTATTCAACATAGTGCTGAGAGTTCTAGCCAACACAATCAGGCAACAAAAGGAAATAAAGGGCATTCAAATAAGGGCAGAGAGGGTCAAATTCTCACTTTTTGCTTATGATATAATTCTTACATTTAGAGAACTCCAAAGACTCAACCACAAGAATTCTGGAAGTGATCAAAAATTACAGTAATGTCTCAAGATAAAAAACCAATGCCACAAATAAGTAGCCTTTGTATATGCCAACAACAGCCAAGTTGAGAAGGTAATCAAGGACACAATTCCCTTCACAGTAGCTTCCAAAAAAATTAAATACCTAGGAATATACCTAACTAATGAAGTGAGGAACTCTACAAAGAAAATTATGAAACCCTAAGAAAAGAAATAGCAGAAGATATTAACAAATGGAAGAACATACCATGCTCATGTCTGGGGAGAATGAAGACTGTTAAAATGACTATACTTCCCAAAGCAATCTACAGATTCAATGCAATTCCTATTAAAATACATACATCACACTTTTAAGATTTGGAAAAAATAATTCTTCATTTCATATGGAACCATGAGAAACTCTGTATAGTAAAGGCAATTTTTAGTAATAAAATCAAAGCTGGGGGCATCACCTTACCAGACTTTAGGCTATATTAAAGTCCATTGTGATTTAAACAGCATGGTACTGGCATAAAAATAGAGACATAGACATTTGGAACTGAATAGCAAATGATGAGATGAAACTAACATCTTGGGGCAGCACCTGTGGCTCAAGGAATAGGACGCTGGCCCCATATGCCAGACGTGGTGGGTTCAAACCCAGCCCTGGCCAAAAACTGCAAAAAAAAAAAAACATCTTAGAGCCACCTGATCTTTGATAAACTAAACACACTGGGAAAAGAATCCCTATTCCATAAATGGTGTTGGAAGAACTGGATATCTACATGTAAGACTGAAACCGGACCTGCACCTTTTACTACTCATGAAAATTGATTCAACATGGATAAAAGATTTAAATCTAGGGCATGAAACAATAAAAACCCTTGAAGAAAAAAAGAAAAAAAAAATCCTCACAGAAAGTGTAGGAAAAACACTTGAAGATATCAACCTGGGGAAAGATTTTATGAAGAAGACTTTCAGGCCCGGGCTGCTGCTCTGCTCCCAGCCAGGGGGGAGTGCTGCACAGAGCTGGTGGTTGGTGGCTGTTGGAGGGGAGAAAGAATGGTGGCCAAGGGAGAGGGGGGGTTGGAGGCTGGGGAAGAAGACTTCCATGGAAATTGTAACAACAAAAATAAATAAATGGGACTTAATTAAACTGGAAAGCTTCTGTAAGGCTAAGGAGACAACAATCAAGGCAAACAGACAAACTTCATAATGGGAAAAGATATTTGCATATTACGAATCAGACAAAGGCTTGATAACTAGCACCTACAGAGAACTCAAATTAATCAACAACAACAAAAAGCTAACAATCCCATATATCACTGGGCAAGAGACATGAATAGAACCTTCTCCAAAGAAGAAAGACAAATGGCTAACAAATATATGAAAAAATGCTCCTGTCCCTGATCATCAGAGAAATACAACTCAAAACCACCCTGATATATCACATAAGCCCAGTGAGAATGACCCACATCATGAAGTCTCAAAGCTGCAGATGCTGGCATGGATGTGAGGAGAAGGGAACACTCCTACACTGTTGTTGGAACTGCAGACTAATACAGCCTCTTTCGAAAAAAGTATGGAGAATCCCCAAGGATCTCAAATTAGATCTCCCATTTGACCCTGAAATCCCACTACTAGGCATCTAGCCCAGCAAGAAAAAAAAAATCACTTTACCATAAGGACATTTGCACTGGATTGTTTATTTCAGCTCAATTTACAATTGCCAAGATGTGAAAACAACCTACAAGCCCATCAACTCAGGAACAGATTAACAAATTGTGGTATATGCATACCATGGAGTATGATTCAGCCATAAAAAAAGGTGATGACTTCACATCTTTTGTACTATCCTGAATGGAGTTGAAACACATTCTTCTTAGTCAAGTGTCATAAGAATGGAAAAGCAATTATCCAATGTACTCAGTATTAACATGAAGCCAGCAGATGATCCTATGCATGCCCACAGGAGGAAAACTCATTCCAATTCAAGTTGGGGGAAGGGTAAAGAGGAAGTGGCAGCAGGAGGGGGTGGGGTGCTCTCACTGAATGGGCACAGGGTTGGGGGGGTTGGCTCATCTTTTGTGTGTGGGTCATAACCACAAGAGGGACACTACCTAACAAAATCAAAGATTTTGACCTGGTTGTTTGTCCCCTCACATTAACCTGAAATAAAGTTACTTTAAAAAAAGAACACATAATCCAAAAATGTCAGCAATCTAGGGTCATATCTTAATTTCTGACTGGCTAAAAACATCATCAATTCATCATCATCCAATTAATTTTTGCTTGAGAAACAAATATGTAACACAACCTCATCATTCCAAACTACCAAAACTAGTTAAAATACTGCCACTGCCATAACATATATATATTTCATCCTTTTCCAAATAATCAAGCTAAACATTTCATGTATTTTCCTAACCTTGTAGCCACTTCCCTCCTTTAGAAGAGGTTTGTATGGCCTTAATACAAGGCGGTATCACATCTAGCTTTTACCAGGTTTTCTTGAGTTTAATAGTCTTAAAATGTGCACCTACATGCTTTATTATTTTTTACTTATATTTGCTGAGTTAAATAGACTAAACTCGGGCTACTGTGATTCCTAGTCTACCTGTATTCTCTGTCCCCAAAGCAGCAGCAGCAGACCCTGCTATCTGCTTCAGCCGTGTGTCTGGGAATGTGGCCAAAGAAGTTTGGGCCTACTGCCTTCATACACTAAGTGTGCTGACAGGAAGAACCTCAATCTGCTACCAGGGACATGCATTGGATGGCATGCTTTTGCCATCAGTCAAGAGCAAATATATCACCATGCTTTTTTTTTTTAATCTATAGAGATAACGTTCCATTATAGTAGTGAAAAGATTCTCTCTTCATAAACTGCGGCCATGGAGTTATAAGCAGGGATCTTCAGTGCCGTAGATTCATTCAGCACTACGCACAGGCTGAATACACAGTGTCTTGCACATGGCAGGTATATAATAATTTTGAGTGAATGACAAATTATATTGCTGCCTTTGAGGCTAAATATACATTTCAAGTTTAACTGAAGTACAGTATTTCACTTACTTGGTGGTATATCAATTTTGACTATTAAGTTATAGCTATCATTCATATAAATTTATTTAAATTTGTTATCAAAGAAAAAGTTACACTTAGAGAAGATAAGAACAAGGAAATCAGAGAAAAATATTAGAATCTCTCAATGTTGGAAACCTTTGTGATGGAAGGGTTAGTCCATCATTCACCCATTACTGGACATTAAACAGGACAGTTTAACTCTGTGTAACTCAGTTTTTTCATCCATCAGACTGAAGATATCTGTCATGCTTTTTTTTCCCACTGACTGTATGAAGATTACATTAAATTAAACAGACAAATGAGCTTTAAATAATGTAAACCAAACTTAAAATAACATGATAATGATTTTATCTGCCTGTTGCCTTTTCATATATATTTGATTTAACCTGATAAATTCCAATATATGTATGTAGGAAAAAATACAGATGCTTTTTCTAAATTTATTTTTTATTAGATCATAATTGTGTACATTAATTCTATCATAGGATACAGTGTGTTGCTTCCATATGCAGTTTGGAAAACTCTCATCCAACTGGCTAACATAGCCATCATGTCTTTCCCATAATTGTTGTGTTAAGACATTTATATTCGACCTTTAGACAAATTCACATGTACCCTAATAGGATCAATTATAGGCGTGATCTCCACAATATCGTTCTCTTCACCCATCCTTCCCCCTCCCCTCCCTCCTCCCCTTTCCCCATAGTCTAGGGCTCCATTTGGATTGCAACTTTCCTAAGATAGCTAGCTAACAATTAGTTTCATAATAGTGTTGAGTATGTTGGATACTTTTTCTTCCATTCTTGAGATACTTTGCTAAGGAGGACATTTTCCAGCTCCATCAATGTAAACATGAATGAGGCAAAGGCTCCCTCTTTCTTTGTGGCTGTGTAGTATTCCATGGTGTACATATACCACAATTTATTGATCCATTCATGGGTCGATGGGCACTTGGGCTTCTTCCATGACCTAGTGATGTGAATTGGGCTGCAATGAACATTCTGGTACAGATATCTGTATTATAGCATGCTTTATGGTCTTCTTGGTATATACCTAACGGAGGAATTACAGGATCAAATGGTAGATCAATATTTAGATCTCTGAGTGTTCTCCATATGGTTTTCCAAAAGGAACTTATTAGTTTGCATTCCCACCAGCAGTGTAGTAGTGTTCCCTTTTCTCCACAACCACGCCAGCATCTGTGATTTTGGGATTTTGTGATATGGGCTAATCTAACTGGCATTAGATGATATCTCAGAGTGGTTTTGATTTGCATTTCTCTGATGATTAAGGATGGTGAGCATTTTTTCATATGTCTGTAGGCCATGCATTTGTCTTCTTCAGAGAAGTTTCTCTTTAAGTCTCTTGCCCACCCTGCGATGGGATCACTTGTTCTCTTCTTG
>CAUYTI010128933.1:0-34106 GCA_963575145.1 Galago senegalensis
AACTCCTGGGCTCAAGCGAGTCTCTTGCCTCCGCCTCCCAAGTAGCTGGGACCACAGGCGCCCGCCACAACGCCCGGCTATTTTTTGGTTGCAGCCGTCATTGTTGTTTGGTGGGTCCGGGCTGGGGATTCGAACCTGCCATCTTAGGTGTATGTGGCTGGCGCCTTAGCCGGTTAAGCTATAGACGCCGAGCCTAAGCTATGGATTCTAGTGGGGACTAGCAGTGTACTAGCTCATGCCGCCCAGCAGGCATACTCTTGGGACATTGTCATCTGCTGTGTTTCAGCAGTGTTTGACTGATTCTGAGATGTCTCTCCACCTCTTTGGGCCTTAGATTCTGCAGCTCATCAGTTCCCCAATGAACTCCTGAGACTGACAGGTAGTAAAGATCTGTTCTTTCATTTAAGTTTTTTTTTTTTTCAAATTCCCCATAAAGGATCTGAGGTTACTGGTAAAAGCAACTTGGCTATCGAATTTTTTCCCCACAGCTGCACAGAGAGGTAGTTGGCATAGGCCACAAGGTGTGAGAAAACTATGCTGGAGCTCAGTGGTTAATAAGCACTTGAGCCTAGGGAAGTAGAGTGATGCCTGTCACAGAGGCAAGCCTTCCCTGACTTGCAGTGTTCATGGGACCTCTCAGTCAGTTGCATAGGTGCCAGTCTTAGGTTCCCACCAAATGCAGTGTTAAACTCACATCAGGAGACTAGCTGTAATCTGGAAAATATGATAAATCTCATTTTGCAACAACTTGCTGGCTCTCTCCCACCCTTTTTCTCAGACAATGTATACCTGTGGTTCTAGGATTCTCTACAGGTGCCACCCTTTCCAATGGCTGCCCAAAGGAGGTGGCACAGAGGAAAAGCAGTAGCTGCCAAGAAACCAAGCAGTTCATCCTGGTGAGGAGATGGGTTCTAGAAGCGTCCTGAGGAAGACAGAGAAGGAACAAAGACTAGGTCAGGCACAGGATCAGGGCTGGAGCTGAGGCCAGACAGAGCCCAGTGTGAAAGAGAGGAGAGAGTCCCCACCCTCGGAGGCTCCCAGTAGGGAGATGAATCGAAAAAATTACATCAGGGACGTGGGATGGAGACCACTCGCACTGTGTAGCAAAGCTGAGTTATTGCACAGCGAGGATCATCCAGGAGGGCTTCCGGGAGGAAGCGAGGCCAGCTTAGGAAGCAAAGACCCCATTTGGTGGAAAGGGATTCTGGATTCTGGACCTCATGTTTGCTTGAGAAAAGAATGGAAGGGTGAGAGGCAGTGTGTGAGTGACTGGGGATGAGGGAAGCGGGACAAGGACTTCAGGCACTGTGTGGGGAACTGAGGTACCAACGTTGTCTTGGAGGTACCAACATTGTCATTGGGGGGAGCTGGCACTTCTTCCCCCCATGCTAGGTTCTGCATACATCCACGACTTTCTGTGTTTCATTCTCCCCAGGAGAATATGCCTTCTAGAATCTGGCCCTGTCCCCTCCTGCTGTAATAGAAACTTAATTCTTTTCCTGTTCTAAGAAAAAAGGAAGAAAGAGTCAATCATCTTGCTGTCTCATAACCCTTCACAGCCTTAAAGACCATTATTAAATTGTCTTATTGCCTATAATTCAGGGAAGAGAAAAATTTTTCCCTGATTTATCAGGTCAATTGTCTTCACAGTCTATTCTCTGTGGGCCCTGAGAGGCTATGGATTAAATTGGCCTCATCATTTTGGCTGTGAAGATGGGGGCTGTGTGCCCTGACCCTCACATACCCTCTTTCCCTCTCCTCTGTCATGCTGGCCGCCCCCACCCTACCTATTCTGGCTCTCAAATCTAATTTATCTTTGAAAAAGTCAGGCACTTAGAGATTGTCTAACAAAAATGGTTAAAGACAAACTTCTGGGCAGGCAGAGGACACTGCAGGTTACCCTGAACAAAAGGTTATCCCGGCCCAACATACAGCCTGCAGCCCCTCTCCATGGCAAGGGGGTGGGTGAAAGTATTGCTGTGCCGACAGGCTCCTAGTCGGTCTTGCCTGCTCCTTCTCTCTACTTCCTCCCTGCAGGACTCAGGCATGGAGTAAAGAGAAAGAATCCTGAAATGGGATCAAAATACTCAAATCTGGCTTCAGCTCTGCCCTAGTTCCCTGTGAGTAATGAGCAAGTCGCCCCCCATCTCTAGGCCTCATTGGTCTATCTGTGAAATAAGATCATTGGATGGAGTTGGCCACCAGGTGTCTGCTCAGATGGTTATTTATCCTTGCAGACTGATTTCTGTGACACCCAGAAACCCAGAACACAGCTTTCTGCACCAGCCCCGAGGCCCGGGTCAGGGCATGGAATAAAGTGGGATGGATCCATTAGAGACAACAGTGTGAAAGCATCTAAGAGTATGGATGCACAGGGTCCAGGTTGGCTCGGAAATCATTCCTTGAGCACCAACCAGGTGCTGGTGTTGCGCTAGGTGCTAGGAGTGCACAGGTGTGCTGCCCCCTGAGCTCTCAAGTCTAGCACAAGCAATTGATCCATGAATAGATCATTTCAAGATAACATTGCAAATGACACACTGGACACGTGTGAGTACTCGGGGGCTATGGAAGCCTGAGACAGCCTGACCTGGAGAGTCAAGGCAGGTTTCCCATAGAGGGTGGTGCCTCAAGTGTTTCTGAGCATGAATCAGCCAGATGAGGGAAGGTTCACAGAAGGCGTTTGCAGCTTGCAGGAGCTGCCTCGGTATGGTGCCAGGCGCTGGAGTGGGTGGGCAGGGGCTGGGTGTGAAGGGAACTTCAGGCCCTCCAGCCAGACAAAAGGGTGGAGCCCATGCAGGGCTTCATCTTGGAGAGGCCTAAGCCAGACAGGAATGTGTATAGATGTGCATTGCAGGAGGAGCATTCTGGCTGCCCTAAGCAGAGGCAGGCTGGTGAGTGCAGATCGGGCAGGGGCAGGTAGAGCTGGCAGAGTGTGTGGCTGGAAGGGCAGCACCCCTTCTTCCTACCCCTCTTCCCACGGTGGATGGCACCTACCCTGTGCACCATGGAGGCCTCTGCCTGTCTCCAGCACACATACACCACACACATACACACGTACACTTCCGTATAAATCACACACATAAATACATACAATGCACACCACACACATGCTACATAGACATGTACATACACATAGACACCACACACATAAACACACACCACATATACATATACCCACATGCATCACACACAAAAACATGCCACACACACATACTCATTCACACCCCACACACATATACACATACACACATATATACCTCCACATGCTACATACACCACATATTTATGCAGATGTACACACATACACCACATATACCCCCTATACACATACAAACACACACACACATGCGGATTCCCTCAATTCTGAGTTGACTCCCATGCCCACGGGAAGAACTGTCAGTATCCAAGGACTATGACTGGCTGACCTGCTAGGGACAATTTTTATGGTTCCCCCAATTCCAGGGGATTAGTCTGGTGAGTAACACATTCCAGGTATCGCTGGAAAGCTTTTGAAGTGAGGTAGCTTCCTTCCTGGGGTGGCCTTGGTTCTTGGGGTGGTACTTAGCACTAGTATATAGGTAGGTGCCTTTTGGTTAAGCTCGTATCTCCCATTCATAATTTGGGGAATGTGCTCAAAGGAGCCCTGTGAGCCCATGAACACTGAGGCGTTCCCCAGGTCCCCCCAAAAGCTTCTGTGTCCTCTCTTCCCAGACATGGAGAGTTTGTTTATTGCTTTTATTCCTCCAACAGCAAGGAAGAGACCTTAGGGGTCCCTAGAATCCTATCTTCACAAATAAAGTCAATGTATTTACTCAGGAGCCCCAGAATAATCTGGCCAAGTTGGTAATCAAGAAAGATCAATGCCCCCAACCCAGCTCCCTTCTTCCTGTCTGGATGTACCAGTCAGTCTTGGAAAGAATTTCAAGAATTCTTTGCTCCCCCTCTCCTAGGATGGACGCAGCATGTACCTACCTTGGCTCAGTCCCAGCTCCAGTGGGAGTGCAGCAGGGTCTCTTAGGTGATCAGACTACCTGGATGGGTGAACGCCCACAGGGAGGAAAGTTGGGCTCCTGGGCTCACCCTTAGCAGCTCCCAATCACATCCCTTTTATAGAGCCAGAGTGACGTCTCTGAGCATAAGCCCACCTCTGCCTACTCTCCCTCCTCCCTCCTCCCCCTACCCCCCTCCTCAACCCTCCTGACCGCTGCTGCCTCTGCCTCCTGGCTCTCCTGGCCGGAACAGGCCTCTCTCCTGCAGAAGTCCTCCAGGGCTGGCTTACCATTCCTTCCGTCCTCTGCCACCTTTTCCCCACCCACCCACTCAGCTGGAGACCTGCTGTTTGAGGAGTTATGAGGGGGGAGGGTGTCAGTGTGAAAAGTCTTGTTCCCTCTCTGACAAGAGCCACAGACACACCTAGTCTGAAGTGGATAGGAAAGGGGTGAGGAGAGGGGCACAGGCTGACCCGGGGGTTCTTTTTTTTTTTTTTTTTTTTTTTTTGAGATAGAGTCTTAAGCTGTCACCCTAAGTAGAGTGCCATGGCGTCACGTCCCCTGCATCTGGCTCTGAGAGAAAGCTGCTCAGTTCGGGCCTCCAACCAGAGAGAGCCAGAGAGCAGCTCCTGGGCAGTGTCCTGCAATTGGTGGGAAGGGGGGGGTCTGTCCTTTTTTCTTCCTTTCTTCTTCCCCTCTTTCCTCGATCACTGAGTACTTCCTCCGCACAGGGTTTTGTGATGAATATGATGTGACGGGGTCAGGAGAGTGAGGTAGGGATATAAGCAACTGGCTCTAAGAAAAGAGAATAAGATGGTAGCTCTACAAGTGGATGCCCCTGGGAAGTACCAGGGATAGCAGAGAGGTGACTTCCAGGTGGCAGCACATCCAGAGAGGCCGCACCGGGGCCTCCTTGTCTCAGACCATTTTGTGATTGATGGTGTACTTTGAGGGCAGAGACAGGCCTCCTTTCCCCAGTGCCCTCAGCACCTACTCCATCGCTTGGTACATACGAGGAGAGCCCTCAGTAGACGTTTACTAAATGCATGCTTTACAGGTGATTCTTGTCTCTTTCTTGAGCCTGCAAGAATTCCCTTTATGCTTGGACAAGGGGCTCTCCAAGATAGGGACTGTTTCTTCTATCAGACTAGAAGTCTCTGAAGGCAGGTGCTGTGCCTCCACCCCCAGATGGGAAGTTCTCCCAGCACAAGCTCTACCTGGTCGGTGCTCTATGCAAAATAATCACCCAATGGCTGAGAAGCTCTCTGACAGTGTGTGGGATTAGTACCCATCCCTTGTCCAGCACTTACTGCTAATGGGCTTGCAAACATATTTGCTCACTCATTAGGGCTATTAAATATCTGGATACAACTTATAGCCTATGAGAAGAGGACTGACCCTCATAGACCACAACTTCGCCACATAGAATGATTGTGTGTGTGGCCTGCTCTGAGGCAGGGGATGGGCTTAATTAATGGGACACTGACTTGAGTCTCAGACACACTCTAGGCTTGAGGATTTAATCTTCTCTTTTCCTCCCATAAATATAGGGTGGGGATGTGATACCAGCCCCAGTCTGATCTGCAAGGGGCCCTGGTCTCTCCTGCCAGCAGTTCTGGCAGCTTCTTAAGCGGACTTGAGGATTTGGGTCAGTCACTCAGCTCCATCTTTCCTTCTGGGCTTGAGGAGGTCCGGATATGCAAGGAAGTGAGTCAGTGCTGGGCGGGGGCTCTGAGGGGGTGGTCCCCATTTTCCCTCCAGCCCCCTCAACCAATGATCTAAGTTCAAGGAGTTCATCTCTGTCATTCAGACCATTGAGCTGGTGCCTTGAAGCCTCTGGAACAGCTGTGGGAACCAAGAATCATTACTCCAGACAAAGAGTGGAGAGCAGACTCAATATCCAGGTTATTAGTGAGCTGGCCTTGGGAGCTGGGAGCTGAGCCAGGCACAGCTATGGAGAGAGGGTTGGCGGGGGATGTACTCAGCTGGCAGGCACAATTAGGTGCTCTCTGCAGGCTCCTCCCTGCCCCCCTTCAGGGTCCTCTGAGAGCTCATATTCCATCAGGTGCTTCAGAGAAAGGGAGGGGCAGGGTCTGGAATCACTGGCCATGCCTGCCTCGAGGACAGGACAGAGCCTGCCACCTGCTTCCCTGCTGTCGTAGGCTATTACCCATCCTCTCCATGCTTGGGCCCAGACTTAGCCAGCTTCCCAGAAACCTTGGGCACTTTCTGGCTAAGTCTCCATTTCTTTGATTTGAACAAGGAGTCATTCATTTAGGCACAACTGCTTGTGGATCCCCTCACCATGAAGGTGCTGAAGACAGGCTAGAGGGTCTCAGGGCAGAGGGGCAGCAGTTTTACCAGGTCCATGTGCCTCCCCCTCCCCAAGGCACCACCACTGAGCCACTCACCATGCTCAGGAAGGGGATGCTGGAGGTGTTGCCTAGGAAGCCAAAGGCGACGGGGAAAAAGCCCCTAGGAGCAGAGAGGGGGAGAGAGGAGTCAGTGATGGCCCAGGAGGAGAGGGTGGAGGGCAGCCAGGCTGAGGTCCACCACAGGCTCGAGCTGACCTCAGCTATGCAGAGCTGCAGGGATTTGCACTCACTTGAACAGGCTG
This sequence comes from Galago senegalensis, assembly GCA_963575145.1. Taxonomy (NCBI): domain Eukaryota; kingdom Metazoa; phylum Chordata; class Mammalia; order Primates; family Galagidae; genus Galago; species Galago senegalensis. The sequence continues at coordinate 6,607 of CAUYTI010128933.1, forward strand.
AAGAATCCGTAGGTTTCCAGCAGCATGCCCAGGAGGGGCCAGCGCAGGAGCACAATGACCACACCCCCTAAGAAGAAACTAGTCCCTTTGAGTTTATGCCGCTGGAAGAAGAATGTAAAGGTCTTCCTCAAGCCGATGATGAAGGAGAGGCCCGTCAGGAACAGTAGCTGTGGGGAAGGGGGAGAAGTGTGAAGCAAACACACCCACCCGCTAGGAGTCGGGCACTCAGCCCAGCCAGATCTGCCAATCTCTCAGTGCATATCAGAGAGGGTGCCCAGAACGTGGGAGCATCCCAGGGCCTCGAGGGCGTCAGGCTGGCTGGGAACAGACCAGAGGCGGGGGGGGGCAGACAAGGAGAGCTCATTTCCCACCCAATTCCTTGGATCCCAAGCACTTCTTCATACATGACTTTGTTTCCCATTGTGCCTCCCAGAGAAGGTGGGATGGACTGTGAGAGTCTCTGCGTTTACAAGGGGAAAGACTGAGACCTAAATAGGTCAGGCAGCCACAGGCAAAGTCACAAAGTCACACAGAACCTTTGGGGCTCACGGCTCTAGACTGTTATTCCAGGCCTTGCTTGAGGGCCCTATCACCTCTCTCAGCGTGGCTCCGAATGACCCCTTAGGAGTGCCCAGCACTGGTCAAATATAACTGTGACTTTCTTCTAGCATGTCCCTGCTTCCCCTCCCCCATGTCCTCGCCTTTTCTCTTACTGCTCCACCCCCTGGGACAGATTCCTTTCCACCTTGTTTCCAGTTAGGTAAGCTTGCTCTCCTCTTAGTCCCTTGTTTTACATGAAATGTGTTTTTGTTGTGACTTTACCAGTGGCCCACCTCCCGCCCCCTTGACAGTGGGATTCAGATGGCAGAGATACCCAGGGCCTGGCCCAGAGCCTGGTGGGATAGAATCCAGGCGCTCAGCGACTCTGTGCCAGCAGGCTCTGGTCCCTCTCCTGCAGCCCTCTCCCACCCTAACGTCTGGCCTCTGGTTGGGCATGATCTGAATGAACTTGGAGCTGGCTCTGCTGGCAACAGAGACCTCTGGAGAGTTGGGGCTGGGGAGCCTGGAGGGGTGGGAGACTCACATTTCCGAAGGCCAGGAGCACCGAGTCAAAGTACAGGAGTATCCCGAAGAGGATGAAGAAGATTCCAAAACCAGTGATGCCCACACCAATCTCTGCAATGGACAGGGAGGTTGGCAGGGGGGACAGGGTGGGCTTTGGGGAGCAAAACTTTCCCCATCACCACAGGAGTGGTTTCATTTCCATCCAGGAACCTAGACGTCCCTGCCCTCAGGGAACAGCAGGGTGGAAGGATGAAAATGAAGGTGTGCCTAGCACCTGGGCACTGTGCTGGCCTCTTGTACACACGATGGTCCTGGGCAGAAGCTCGCGGCTCTTAACACACTATACATTCATATGCTACTGTATGCAGATCAGGGTTGGGCGGAACACAGCCATCTGTCTCCCCTGGTCCTGCCTCATACAGCTGAGAACTGCTGGAGCCCAACCCCCACTGAGGCAGAAGGGTATCACTGAAAACCCAGCATGGCCAGCCCCAGACCAGCTCAGGACTACCCAGCCGGCCTGCTGTTTACTCAAGAGATTTTCCCCGTGGGCCGGGTGCAGTTACTCATGCCTGTAATTTCAGCACCTGGGAGGCCAAGCAGGTGGATTGCCTGAGCTGACGGGGTGAGAGCAACATGAACCAGAGCGAGACCTTGTCTCTATAAAATAGCCGGGTGCCTGTAGTCCCAGCTACTTGGGAGGCTGAGGCAAAAGAATCACTTGAGACCAAGAGTTTGAGGTTGCTGTGAGCTGTGAAGCTACAGAGCTCTACCGAGGGCAATGAAGTGAGCTCTGTCTCAAAAAGAAAAGTTTTCCCCATGGAACAGCCCTCCTCACTGTCTCCTTTCTCCTCCAGACTGCCCTGCTGCGGCTCTCAGGTACTGACCCATCACACTTTACTGAGAAAATAGAAATCATGAGTCAGGAATGTGTTTGTCCTCCCAGCCTGGGACCCACTCCCCAGCTTGCACCTGCTCCCATCATCCTCCCTCCCTCCTGCAGCAGCCGCCCTGCCTACGCCCACCACTGTCATTTCAGCCCCATGGCGTTGGGTGTTCTACTGAGGTTGGACACACGCTGACAGTAACCCACCTGACAGTGACCTGCCTCCATTTGCAATGTGTCTCAAAATATTCTTTGAAGTTAGCTCAGAGCCAGTGAGCACAGCAGAGAAGTGCAAGACATTGAGGTCCCTGGTTTGGTCAAGGGCTGCATTTTTGACATTTTGATATGTAGCATATTATCACGCCCCACAAGAAGGGTTCTACAATACAGGATACAAAGCTCCTTTTTCCTTAACCCTCGACATTTCACAGAACTGTTCATGTTATTTATCTTTGCCAGTATGATAATCAATGAAAATTCACTTATTGTTCTTCATTTTTAAATTCCATTACATTTTAAAGTTTTAAATTATGGCAAATGCACATAAAATATAACATTTATCATCTTACCATTTTTATTTTATTTTTGAGACAGAGTCTCATTTTGTCACTCTTGTGACAAAGAGTGCCCTGGGGTCCCATTCCGTAGGTTGCCTTTACATGCTGTCAACTGAGTCCTTTGATGCACAGGAAGTTGTAATTCTGATATAATCTGATTGATCTATTTTTTTTCTTTTGTGCCTATGCTTTTGGTGTCATATCCAAGAAAGCATTGCGAAATCCAGCCTCATGAAGACTTCCCCTGAGAAGCTGGCCTAGGCCAGGTTCAAACCTGCCTCCCTCTGTGTACTTGGCTGGTGCTGTAACCACTGTGTTATAGGTACCAAGTTGCTTATTGAACAGTCTTGACACCTTTGTTGAAAATTTTACTGGACTTATTAACTAACATCTTAGAATTGATCCTCATAACCTCTGTGAAATCAGCATTATTACCATGATCTTATAGATGTTAAAAGTAAAGGGTAGAATCACTCCAGTTATTTATAAAACCCAAACCAAAATTATTCAACTAGAATTACTGGCTAAATTTTATTTACAACTGAAAATCAAACAACACAATCATCTTCTGTGTAGTTAATCCTTCATAATCTGGTACTGTACAGATTTTTAAGAGTATTAGAATCAATTCCAAATGTCTTCTCTAAATCACTAAAAATACAGAGATGAGATTTATCATTTGAATTATAGACTGAAAGCTCACTCAACTCAGAGTCTAGTAAAATGCCAGTCTCCCTGGGTCTCATTTTCAGCAGAAGCTGGATTTTGTTAGGACCCACTGCAACAACATTTCTTTCAACACATCACCCAGCTGCCCAGAATCCATTTGCTACTAATGGCTGATTCTTCCTGTTTCTGAGAAACCTTCATGATCTATCTGCGCTTGTTTCCTACTTCCACCTCCTCCTGCCTGCCTGAATTCAGTCTCTCAGAAGCCAGGACAGCTGAGCAGATTACAGCCCCAGTGGGTCATTATGAAAGTGGCCTTCTGTCTTTCCATACTGCGTGATATTTCTATCGGAAACAGCAAGGTGAGGATCTAAAAACACATCTGCATTAGTTACCATGATAATTTTGCATAGGCTAGGATATCGTGGAGAAATGATAAAGGTGTTTTAAGCTTTTAGGCTTGTTATAAAGTATTTTAGTTATTAGCCTACACCTGCCATAATCGGGTGTCCCCAATTCTACTTCTGACTAGACGCCCTCCCCCTCTATCATCCTTAGTAGATGTTTTTGTGCGGGAACACAACAGGAATACTTTATTAGGTTTTCATTTTGCTTTTAAAACTATCCACATGTCCATCCTATATTGTACTTTTTGCTTCTGCAACATTGATTTGCTGGCATGCATAGTCATCACCCTCCCAACTTATTCTACACTATTCTCTAAGGGCTGGTGCAATTCCAGAATTTTCCTGCGATGGGGCAGCCTTCTGTAGGAGTCACACGTAGGGCTTCCAGCGTTCAGTGCAACACAGAACCTTACAGAAGGGGGTCAGAAACTGTGATTCTCGCCCACAAGCTTCAGACCTTCCTCCGCCTCTCGCTTCCGGAGTAGCTTATCGATTTCAGTTAAGTTACTCAGCCGAGGACAGAGAGGGTGGGGAGGGGCAGGTCACCTAGACGCTGACGCGAATGACAGCAGCGCCTGCAGTCCAAGGTCCCTGTGGTCCAGACAGAGGGGCAGTGCGCCCTCTGCTGGAGACGGCCGCGGCTGTCGCAGCTACTCCCAGCAGGAAGCCGCAGGGAAGCGAAGGTAACTCAACAGGGAGGCCTGGCTCTCCAGGGCGCCACCTACTGGAAAGTGGAGACCTCTCCAGACCTCGGAGACTGCTCAGCAGTCTTGAGGTCTCCTTGGCCGGCCACACTCATGGCTGCACTGATGCCTATTGCCCTGCAGCTACCCAGCTGCTTCTGTATCATCTGCAGCCTGATGCAGATAAGCCAGGCTCCCCCAACTCCTTACTTTGTAGTTCGCATTAAGGCAGGCTAAGTTCAATGTCTTTTTTGCTTCCCCAAAGCAGAAATATCTCATGGAAGAGGCAGATGGGTCCCTCTGGTCGTACGCTGTGCAATCATTCAGTCTCTAAACATCATTTACTTTTTTTCTTTTCCTTCTCTCTCTTTTTTTTAAAGAATTACAAATGTTCGGAAGAGTTGCAAGTACAGCACAAAGACTCTTTCTCCTGAATCATTTGAGAGTAGTTGTCATCTGATGTCACCTCTGAATAGTTTGTATGGTTTTCTTCTTTCCTCTTAGATAACCAAGACAACCATCAAAACCGGGAATTTAACGTTGACACATGACTATCATCTAACTCTTGGACCCCATTCAAGTTGCATCAGTTGTCCCAGTAATATTATTTTATTTTATTTTATTTTTTTATTTTTTGAGACAGAGCCCCAAGCTATCGCCCTGGGTAGGGTGTCGTGGCATCACAGCTCACAGCAAGCTCCAACTCCTGGGCTCAAGTGAGTCTCCTGCCTCCACCTCCCAAGTAGCTGGGACCACAGGCGCCCGCCACAACGCCTGGCTATTTTTTTTTTTGGTTGCAGCCATCATTATTGATTGGCGGGCCTGGGCTGGATTTGAACCTGCCACCTCAGGTATATGTGGCTGGTGCCTTAGCCACTTGAGCCACAGGCGCCAAGCCTATTTATTTATTTTTGAGACATAGTCTCATTTTGTTACTCTCAATAGAGTGTGGCGGCATCACAGCTCACAGCAACCTCAAACTCTTGGGCTTAAGCAATTCAGCTACTTGCCTCAGCCTCCCAAGTAGCTAGGACTACAGGTGCCTGCCACAATGCCCAGCTATTTTTTTTGTTGTTGTTGTTATTGTTTAGCAGGCCCGGGCCGGGTTTGAACCCTCCATCCTGTGTATGTGGCTGGCACCCTAACCACTAAGCTACGGGTGCCGAGGCCCAGTATTATTACTTATGGCAAAAGAATCCAGCTCTTCATCACATGTGGCAATTAATGGTCATGCCCCTTTAGTTTCTAAGTCTGGGAAAAGTGCCTTGGTCTTTCCCTGACATGACCTGATACTTTTGAAGATTTGGGCCAGTTATTTTGTAGCCATCCCTCCATTTGTGTTTGGCTGACGTTTCCTCTCTACTAGATTCAGGTTATACATCTTAGGCAGAAATAGAAACGATGTGATGCTGTGTTTTCCTCATTGTATCCTGGTAGAGGATGTGTGATTTCAATTTGTCCCATTACTGATGATGTTTCTTTACTCCTTCTGCCAATCCACCCCCCACTATAAAGTTATTCTCCACTCCCTACCCCTGACCCTGCAGGGATGTCCCTTACCCTATCTTGGCTATGACAGCATGCACCAGGCCACCCCCAGTCTGAACACCCTTCTCACCCAGCTGGGGCTCTGACATCCCACTCTGGTTACCCCCCCCCCACTGTCTGTTCCACCTAATGGCTTTAAGATTGACTTGCTCAAGAACAGAAAGGAGGGAAGTGAAAAGTGGAAGGACCTTTATTCACTTTTCAAAATCGACAAGTGGTTCATAGAATAATGAACACACTGTGCCAGGCACAGTCTAAGCACTCTAGGTGCATGAATTCATTTGATTTTCCTAACTACCTATGAGGTAAGTACTGATCTTCGCCCCGTTTTATAAACAAAACTGAAACACAGAGGTTAAGTCACTTACCCAGGGGACATAGCTGGTGGCTGCCCAAACCAGAGTTTGAACCCAGTCATCTGGCTCTAAAAAGTGCCCTTAACCAGCCCAGACCAGTCTACTTCCACAGAAACTGCTCTTGCATTGGCCATTAATGATCTCCATGTTGTCAAATCTGACGGACAGCTGTCAGTCCTCAGTGTCAGTCAGCGGCCGACCACACCCTTGTTGAAACAGCATTTCTCTTGGCTTCCACAACTCCACTTCTTGAGTTTTTCCCCCACTGTTCTAGTTGCTCTTTCCCAGTCTCCTTTGATGGCTCCCACATCTCTCTTCCTCTTGGGATTTGAATTGCTCAGGGCGTGGGCCCAAGAGAGGCCCTCACCTCTCTTCTCATCCTGTTTTCACCCCCATCCCGTGTCTTTCAGTCCTTCATGTGCTGACACACGTTGGTGTTTCTCTAGCCCATGCCTCTCTTTGAGCACATCCAGCTGCTTACTTAGGAGATCTGCCTGGTTTTCTCTTAGGCATCTTAAACTCAACAGGTCTAAAGCTGAGATATTTGTCTTCCTTCCTTCAACCTGAGCCTCCCTTGATTTCCTCCAGTTGAATAAAAATATCATCACTGCCCACTCCACCCTCATTCAATCCACAGCTAAGTTTTATTGTGGCTTCCTCCAAAATGCATCCTGAAAGCTGTCCAGTTCTATCCAATCTTACCCCTTAATTCCCAGCCACCATCATCTCTTTCCTGGGCTCCTTAGCACCCCCTTTTCCCCATTTAGCCTCTTGCTTCACTGCTAAACTATTACATGTATGTGGTTTTTTGGTTTTTGTTTATTTTTAGAGACAGGGTCTTGGTCTGTCATCCAGGCTGGAGTGCAATGGGGACCATTAGCTCACTGAAACCTTGAACTCTGGGCTCGAGTGATCCTCCTGCTTCAGCTTCCCTAGGAGCTGGGACTACAGGCATGCACCACACAACGTCTGGCTAATTTTCCTTATTTTCAGGGAGATGAGGTCTTGCTGTGTCTGCCCAGGCTGGTCTCAAACTCCTGAGCTCAAGTAATCCTCCTGCCTTGGCCTCCCAAAGTGTTGGGATTACAGGCGTGAGCCACCGCACATGGCCTCCTGCTTCATTCTCGCACCCTCTTAGTCCTCTGCACACAGCACTCAAGGGTCTTGAAAACCAGACAATCCCATCGTATTAGTGTACTGCTTCGAATCCTTCATGGCTGCCCACTGAGCACAGAATACAGCCAAGCCCTCTAGTCCCATGCCATGGCATAGCAGCCTCACCTGACAGGGCCTGGACCTGCCTGTCCACCTTCATCATCTGCCACTGTCCCTCTTGTCTGCCATGCTCCCACTACACTGCCCTTCATTACTTCATATGAGCCTTCCTTCCGCAGGACCTTTGAACATGCAGTTTCCTTGCTTGGAATGCCCTTCCTCCCACTGGTTACCTGACAAACACATGCTCATCCTTCAGGTCTCAGCTCAATTGTCAGTTCCTCAGGGAAACAGTCCACCCTCTGCCCCCTGACCTAAATCTGCTTCCCTCATTTCTCCCTTTCACGGGACTTAGCACATTCTTCATAGGCTTATCACATTTGGTAAGAGTGTATTTGCTTGCAGGCTAATTAGCTTAATAAGTTGTCAGCGTGCCACTGGGCTCAGGCCTCAGCTGTCTTCTCTCTATATTTTATTTCCCAGGTCAGTAGTTCTCAACTAGCACTGGGGGGTAGGGAGTGGAGATTGAGGGAGAACTATTTTGTTCCCTGAGGGGTATTAGAAATGTTTAGAGACATTTTTGATTATCACAACTTGAGCGGAAAGAGGGTACTACTGGCATCTAGTAGGTGGAGGCTGCTAACATCCTAGAATGTACAGAACAGCCCCCCACAAATCAAACAATTATCCTGCCCCCAATGTCTGAGAAACTGTGCCCCAGCCGGTTTCATGGACTCTCATTGTTTTAAATAACATTTATATGGAGGGAACTCCCAAATTTCTCTCCAGCCCTGGTCTCTATCTGGAACAGCCGACTCTTACTACCAACTTAACAGTAGGAACTCCCAGCTGGCTACTTGACATCTCACCCAGATGTCTAATAACACAAACAAACTCAAACAGCTAAAACCCAAAACCTGATTTCCTTCTGACTCAACCTTCTCAATGGCCCAGGCTAAAAATATAGGAGGCATTCTTGACTCTTCTTTATCTCATACCCCATATCCAATCAATCACCCCAACCACTCAATCTCTCTGCAATTTCCTCAAGACAGAAGGAGTATGGAGTACTCCCCACCACATCCCTACCGACACCCTCACTGTCTCCCACTCAGGACTGGCCTCCCTGCTGCTCCCCTCATCCTCTGTAGTCTGATCTCAACCCACCACTCAGAGTGATCTTTTAAAGATATAAATAGAGACCAGACATGATGGCTCATGCCTGTAATCCTAGCACTCTGGGAGGCTGAGGCCAGTAGATTGTTTGAGCTTAGGAGTTCAAGACCAGCCTGAAAAGAGAAAGACCCTGTCTCTACCAAAGACAGAAAAAAATTAGCCAGACATTGTGGCAGGCACCTGTAGTCCCAGCTACTCAGGATGCTGAAGCAAGAGGATCATTTGAGCCCAAGAGTTTGGGTTTTCTGTGAGCAACAATGATGCCACAGCACTCTACCCAGGGCAACAAAGTGAGACTCTATTAAAAAAAAAAAATAGAACTTCTCTTGCCTCTGCACAAAACCCTCCAACTCTTTTCCATCTTTTATAGATAAAAACAAAGTCCTTGGCTCGGCACCTATAGATCAATGGCTAGGGCGCCAGACATACACCAGAGCTGGTGGGTTCAAATCCAGCCCAGGCCTGCCAAAGAACAATGACAACTACAACCAAAAAATAGCCAGGCATTGTGGTGGGCACCTATAGTCCCAGCCACTTGGAAGGCTGGGTCAAGAGAATCGCTTAAGCCCAAGAGTTTGAGGTTGCTGTGAGCTGTGACTCCACGCACTCTACCCAGGGCAAAATAGGGAGACTCTGTCCCTTCCCCCAAAACAAAAAAACAAACAAAGCCCTTACTGTAGCCGGTAAGTCTCTATGTGGTCTGACCCCTCAGTGACCTCCCTAACCTAAACTCTTAGGCTCTAAGAGTCTTTATCAGACTCTTCCCTCTACTTCTCATTGTTTTTCAAATACTCCAAATATGTTAATGCCCCAGGGCCTTTGCACTGTCTGTCTCCTCTTCCTGGAACTTTTCTCTGCCAGATAGCTGCATAGCTTTGCTTTCTCACTTCCTACAGGTCTCTGTATAAAGGGCACCTTCTCAGTGAAACCTTCCCTGACCACTGTATGTAAGGTATTATGGCAACGCCTCCTACCTCCAACTTCTGAGGCTCTTTGCTCGGTTTTATTTTTGTCTGGAGGACTTACTATCAACTGACATGCTATGTATTTACTTCTTTGTCTGTTAATTACCTGTCTCCCCTCTCTGGAAAGAATAACATCTGTTTCATTTACTATTGTATACTCTGTGCTCTGCACAGCACTTGGCACATAGCAGGGGATGAAAGAATATTAACATTAGTTCAGACAAGAAAGCAGGGCTCAGAGGCTTTAAGTAACTCACCCGAATCAAGCCCACAGAGTTACAGGGATTCCCACCACCCAGACCTGTGGATTTACCTCCCTACCCCTTCCCCAAAGAAAGGAAGAGGGTGTTTGGGAGTAAGGATATGGAGGGTTGGGCAGGGGGATGGAGTGTAGTTTCAGACAAAAGGGGACCCCGGGTCAGAGACATTGAGCATTCGTGGGGAAAGATGTCTGAATGGGCAGAGGCCTCCTGAGTCCACCTTTGTGGCATCCCAGGTCTAAGAACCCTGGACATGAAAGAAGTCAGCTTGGCTGGTGAACTTGCCAGTTCCCCCAGGCACCAGCTTCTGGCTATGGGTAGCCCTGAGCACGCCCTGAGCCGTTTCCTCAGAGATGCCAACGCAGCAGCTCCCAGATCTTGGCTCCAGAGGTCAGTCTGTAGGTTTCCCAGAGAGAGAGAGAGCCCGGCTGGGAGGGGCACGTCTCCACCCGCCCTAGTCTGCATCCCCCCCTTGCAAGACCGCTCACGCAGACCTGCTGCTGCCAAGCACCATCGCTCCACTCACTCTGCCACTCGCTGATGGAGATCATGCTGCAGTCTGCCTGGGGGGGCCTTCTGGCTCGACACTGGCAGGTGGTGAGCAGTCGGGAGAACCAAGCTTGTACATGGTCATGGGAAGCTGACCCTTGGTACGTTGTGAAATGAGCCTCTGGTAAATCATTAAATCAACCCCCCCCACACACACACGTGGATGCTTAAAGTCACAGGCTCCCTCCTCCAGTTCTTCCCAGAGGGTACTGCTCCCTCCACCTACCTCACCCACCCAGAGGAGGCAGCGCACCTGACCCTGTCTAAGTTCAGGGGCTTCCATGTTCTCAATAAAACTTGGATTGTATATGGAAGAATGGAGGTCCATGTGCCCAGGTCCCTGGGGGTGGTGGTTCCTTAACAGATTTGGTGGAGGGTATGAAAAGAGTTGGAATCGGTGCGTCTTTTTGGAAATGTACTTAAATTCATCTTGAAAATTAAATCTTTTCTTTGTTATTACACAAGATGGACAGTAGGAGGCGATGAGCAACTGAATAAAACCCATTGGTGACCTAATGGCCAAGCCAGATTTGGTTAAATCAAGGCAAAAGCACCATAGGGGAATTAGATACAAGGATTGCAACCTCCTTTCCTCCAGTGGTGTCCAGCTTTGGGCTGTGAGGTCAAGCTTGGGGCAGGGCTGGACAACTCAGGAGCCCTACCCATTAGTTATGTAGACATGAGTGCATCCTTTCCACCTCTGTGGGCCTAGAAAAGGAAGGGGAGTCAGTTACCTACAGTGATTAGGAGCTGTAGAGCAGTGGTTCTCAGCATTGTTAGAGTCAACATGCCCTTTATATCCCCTTAATGTCTCCTCTATGCAGAAATGAAGTTCATGGATGATATGACTAACCTACATGTCTCATTTTAAAAACTCAAAGAAAGTGGGTGCACCTGTGGCTCAGTGAGTAGCGCGCCGGCCCCATATACCAAGGGTAGCAGGTTCAAACTTGGCTCTGGCCAAACTCCAACAAAAAAAATAGACAGGTATTGTGGAGGGTGCCTGTAGTCCCAGCTACTCGGGAGGCTGAGACAAGAGAATCGCCTAAGCCCCGGAGTTGGAGGTTGCTGGGAGCTGTGTGATGCCACAGCACTCTACCGAGGGTGATAAAGTGAGACTCTGTCTCTACAAAAATAAAGAAATGAATAAATAAATAAAAATAAATAAGTAAATATAGCTAACTATAATAGAATAATTGATGACAAAACACACGTCTCATAATATATAAATGCTTAGAGAAGATTTGCCAGAAGACATACATGAAATAGATTGCTTGCCCCTAGGTATAATACACAAATTTCAAGACTAGAGTCATTCTGTGCAAAAACGAAACCAAAGACCACACGCAGGCAAAAAAAAAAAAAAAAAAAAACAAGAGCAGGTGTCAGTGAACAGTGGAAGAAAACTGTTAGGTAAGTAATAACTGACCAGGTGTACATTAAAATGTAAGAGAAAGAGGGAAATCACCTTAATTGAAATAGGGTGACATATCAAGGCACATTAGATAACGCAAGATAACGAGGAAGCATGAAGTACATGCAGTAGAACTGGGGCTTATATCCGTGTGTATTGTCAGAACAGCTTCCACATGAACAGGCGGTGATGGAATATCACAGACGCACAGACCTCTGTCTTCAACTTCCATCATGTATTGAAGTAAAAGTCAGTCTTCAGGACCTTAGAAGACCTTGGAGATCATACATATTTCCACGGGGCAATGGAGAATAGAGGATGGATTGGGAAGAGAAAGGGTGAGAACAACAGTTTAGTGCAAATGCATGTGGACCCTGGGACAACCACAGGCAGCTCCCCTAAATATCTCCACGTTATCGTTAAGGTATTCATCCTTGGTTGGGCTGCAAAAAAAGTTTTAAAATATAAAGGATGGCAATAATATGAAACAATTTCTAAAAACCTTTACTAAGGAGATCCAGTGAGATTGCCTGAATTTCAAGGATCTCTGCTTTAATGATGTTTGGTTCTCTCAAATCTCCTGTGTTGGCTGGGCGCCTGTGGCTCAAGTGGCTAAGGCGCCAGCCACATACACCTAAAGTGGCAGGTTTGAATCCAGCCTGGGCCTGCCAAAACAACAATGACAGCTGCAACCAAAAAAAAAAAAAAATAGCCAGGCGTTGTGGCAGATGCCTGTGGTCCCAGCTACTTGGGAGGCAGAGGCAGGAGACTCGCTTGAGCCTGGGAGTTGGAGGTTGCTGTGAGCTGTGATGCCACAACACTCTACCCAGGGTGACAGCTTGAGGCTCTGTCTCAAAAAAAAAAAAAAATTCTCCTCTGTTAAGCCTTTTCAGTGTGTTTACTCAGTAATACCCTACTGACTGGAACTGTTGTCAGTCAAATATATAGTAGTTTAAATCTTATAATACATTGTGTAAACAGTGAATGGAGATTATTCAATAATTTTGAGACAATGTCTTTATTCCATTTAAGTTTCTTCTTCATAATAATATCTCCTAACTCCTGAGTTATTCATAAAATTTGTTTTAAAAGATTTACAAAAACTTCTTTTTAGTATTACTTTGAGCTGAAGGCTGACCAACCTGTACAGGTAGTGAAGCTTATTCCTGTGGCACTTTCTAAAGCTGGGCAGGATATGGGACAATCTCCTGTCTTTTGGAGAGAAGATTGCGCTTTGCCGTTACTAAATACCAGTAAGAGTTGTGTCCCCTTATCATCAAGACAACCCCTAGGGGGCAGTATCACTCCCCCAGTGAAAAAACTAAAGTCAGTGCCCCGGGCTTCCTCCTAGCTCTGTGAGACCTTAGGCATTTTATTCACTCTTTCTGTGCCTCAGCTTCTTGAAATATATTTATGTATTAATATATATAGTCCCTCAGCTTCTTGAAATATATTTTTATATGAATATATTTATTATATATATTTAATAGTACCTACCACACAGAGATATCATGAGGATTAGTGTGTAAATCTAGGGGAAGTGTATAGAACCAGGCACCGGCCATTAGCACCTAATGAGCCATTGTTATTACTATAGTACAGTTAGAATAATTACTATTGCTATTAATATCACTGCTATTAATATTATTGCTATTAATATTACTGCTATTAATAATATACTGTTGCTATTAATATTACTCTTAAGATGCTATTGTATGAAAGACTTCCGTTCTCATCTCACATTGTGGTTCTAAACTGCTCCCACAGGTGTGTAAAACAGCAGCTGGAATACCCCTCCCTCCCCACAACCCCAACCCTTGCCAGCTGTGGAACCCACCTGTGAGCTTAGGAGAACTGGAATCTCATGGAACTTGGCCTTGCTGGCCTGATTCTCTGGGTACTGGAGCTGAGCCCAGAGAGCCTGTCCATAGCCCACCCTCCTGGAGAGGAGCCCCTTTATAGGGACAACCCCAGGAAGGAGTATGTAGGCCCTAGAAGGCAGGGGCTGGTCATCACCTTGGTAGTCTCAGGGCCACTGTGGGGAAGGGACAGGGCAGTATGGTTACTCCCTGGAAGGGGTGGGGTAATGTAGTTACTCCCTGGGGCTGGAGGCACAGAACTGGGCAGGGGACAGACACCTCACAGGCTGACTGGCAAGGGCCCTGGTGATGTCTTCCAGCAAAGGCCATGGGGCTGTGCAGGAGGCGGCCTGGGGAACCTTCTCCCTCTTCTCTCCTCATGCCCCTGCACGTGGCCAGGGGACCTTCATAACATCACCACTCCCACCTCCTCACATTTGGAAATGAATTCAAGTTTTCAAAGTGTTTTTCAGCATCTTCTCATTTGACTTTCTTGAGAGCTCTGTAAGAAGGTGGTTAACACCCCCGTTTTATAGACAGGAAACTGAGACTCCAGAATTTTAGTGATTTGTCCAAGTCTTCAGGTAGTTGGAAGGAGCAGGGCTGAGCGTTGAGTGTGGCACACTACCTTCTCTTGCAGTTGTCCCGGCAATGCAGTGAGGTCACCCTGGAGCTCAGGATGGGGTATGGGGTGGTGTGCCCCAACTCCCTGGCAGCAGCAGGGGCTAAAGCTTGCCTGCCTGCCTGGTCCAATCAGGCCTCTCTTGCAGAATAAATGTGTTGTTACCCAGTTACAGAGCACCGCCCCCTAAAGGGCATTCTGCCCGTTGCTTTTCCCTTTGTATTGTTGACTACTGCCCTCTTTTCCAAACCTGCACCCGGCTTGTTCAGGGGTTTGATCTGGGCCAGGAGGTGGAGCAGACACCTGCTATCATCATCTTTGGAGAGGAGCAGCCCCAGGTCATGGATACAGTGAGTCGCAGTGGTGCCGTGGTCTTATAGTCCACCTCCGCTCCAAGGTCCTGCCATTGACTCTGGCCAGATGGAGGCTCAGATAAAGGTTCAGGCTCCACAAAGTAACAAGTTCTCTAATACACCTTCCCCATCCTCAAAGGTCTCTGTCTAGAGCTCACATCTACTCCCAACTTTCCCTGGTTCACAAAGGACCCCAGGGTTTATAGCTTTCCTGGGGATGTTACCAAATCCAAAATACAGCCATATTTGAAAACCGAGCACCACTCTACTGGTCCTTAGAAATGAGAACATGTGTCCAGAATTCTGCATCAGCCATTAAAGCCCCAGACCAGGAATTAAAGGACACTTGCTTTCTCATCTCTCCTCAATTTTCTTCTTTTTTTGACCCATCTGTTCCTCTGACAACCTGCAGAAACCGGCTAAGGTCTGCACTAACCCAAGTATTTGTCACAGAGATTTCAAATTGAAAAGCTCTGGCAAAGTCCTTCACAGTGAGCGTCAACAACTGATAACCACTAAATACCTGCCCAGAGAAATAAACCAAAGGGATTGAGGCTAAATGAGAAGAACTGGGATGGGCTTTCTGGTACCTCCCATCATATTGCTTACTTATAAAGAGCCATACAGGGCATTGTGCAGTAATCAAAAATGGCTAGGAAATCAATTCTCCTACCATCCTACCCTCTGCCCAGAGACAAACCAAGGGGACCGTGGCAGGGCCTGAAGCATCTGAGACCAACACACCATCATATAGGACCTCAGGGTGAACCCTGATTTGGGGTCACCTGGATTGAAAGGATGACCTTGCTATTAGTCGCATACCTCCACCCCTCAGCTCGTGGGGAGAAGGGCTAAGCAGCACAGGCTGAGGCTTGAGGGAGGAAGGGTGAGAGGCTCTGTACCACGACCAGCCCCTCAAACTCCTCCCCACTTTCCTGCTGAGCCTGTAGGTTGTCACAGACCCAGAGGGCAGCCATGGAGTGGGAAACACACACCACACATACAAACCATTCATTTTATTTCCTGTATTGGGTTTATACAAACTTGCAAGGTACAAATGCAGAACTCACTGGGATTCTTCAGTTACCTAAATCTAAAAATGCTGCTGCTGAAAGGAGGAAGCAAACTCTCACTTGACTTCAGTCAGGATGCCCCCTCCTCTCTGGGGAGGGGGTCATTGGCTAGAAAGATGCTAAGCGGGGGTGCTACAGCTGTTTGGTCCCCCAACAGAGATGCCCTGTGTCTATCTAACCTTGACTCTTCTTCTAAGGTCACTTTTATACTAAATAAAGACACTGAGATCATATATTTCCTTGTATGGTTTATTGTCTAATACTAGCAAATCAAATTGGCCCCAATATGTGCATAAATAGAGATGTGTGTGTGTGTATATATATGTATATATATATATATATATAATATTTTTCCTTAGTTTTAAGAGCTGCCAGGTAGAGGGTGCTTAACAGGGAAAGGAATTGATTCCCTCTTGCTGTAGTCAGCCCTGCCCCAAGAACATGCCTCTCACTAAGGCAGGAGAGCAAGTGTGCAGCTTATGACCTCGGAAAATCTTTAAAGTGACAGTAGCAGTATTTGATTGCAGCCTCTTGGTTATTGATCAGGGAGGTAATGTGCTAATTGAGAAGGCCCTGGCTGAATAACCAGGGCTTCCCCAGTGGGCTACTTAGCCCTGGGCCCCCATCTGGATCCTGTTCATTCATAGCATTCTGGGCACAAGGTGCCAGCAAGGACCCAAGGTGGGAGGTCAGGCTGCAAATGCTGGCCTGGAGCTCTGTGCTAAAACTCTAGATTTCCTATCTGGACAAAGATTTCTATCCTGCCCAAAAACCCTCTCAAGGCAAGGACCTTCTTGCCTACTTTGATGGTTGATGAGCAGTTTGGAAAGCTGAGCTGGCTTGGTTCAGCACCCCTAGTGGCAGCCCACCAGAAAAAATGTCCTGAGGGCTTCTTGGGCAAAACTGGGATGTTACATTGTAGGACCCTCCTGAGCTCCGAAGCTGATTTCACAGTCTGGATGCCAGACGGAGGTACTAACCTCTAAAGAACAGGCCCACGGAGAAAGGTCACAGATGGGGACAGATGTCATAGTTGTGCCCCAGATCAGAGAGGGCTCAAGTGAAAAAGAACTCCTATGTGTTTGCATTAAAGGACCAGGGATGGCATAAGAGGATCCCAAGCTGTTTCCTTTGGGCTTTTCACCATCTCTTGGGTCCATCAGGGACATCCTTAGTGCTGTTTAGCATGAGCTGCCTTTAAACTGTCTGCCCTTTCCAGCCGGCTGGAGAAGAGATGTGCACCAGCAGCCTATGTGGGGCACGTGTGTGTCTGCATGGGTGTCCGCTGTGCATACAACTGTAAACAGTCCCTTCAAGAGGATTCATATCTGACAACCTCAGAGGGTCATCAAGAGCTGATCCTTAGACCAGGACGTTCAAGGGAACGCCCTGCCCCGGCAAGATGCTCCCCAGGTGAGCGCTGGGGACCAGCCCTTTGCCGAAAGGGGGATGGGAAGGAAGAAAGCCGTTGGGGCAGAGGGAGGGGCACAGGGTTGGGACCTAGAGGCAGCTGCCCCAATCTCCTGACATCATTCCCAATTCCATTCAGACATTGATACTTTGAAAATAGATTTGCTTTTTTAACAAAAGCGTAAAATAGATCTGTCTTAAAATAAGTCTTTCCTCTCCCCTTCTTTGGATTAAAAAGGCAAGGGGTATGGCCTTGATATGCGAAGAATGGTATGAAAAATAAGGGAGAGAAAATGGGCCTGGGCAGGAGCTGTAAGAAAGGATCAGACATCCCAACAAATATATATATTACATATATATCTATAATATGTATAATCTCCAGAAAACATATATTAAGGCATGTAAAGCAACATAAAGAGCCAGCTTTATGAAACAAGAGATGGGAGAGAGGGTGCAGAGGCGCAGACACTATTTCTTGGTATTTTACATGTATTTCTAAAAATATTACTTAAAAAAAGGAGAGACAAAGAAAGGGGCAGGCAGGGAAGGCCCTGAAAAATCTGTTTCTTGTAGAGGGAGAAAGGTATGTGAAAAAGGGGAGAGAGGGTGACCTGGGAACCGATCCCATCTGCCAGTGTGCAGAGGAGAAAGGACAGTTGTGGGGTACTTAGACTGTGAAGAGGGGAGATGTAGCAAAACAACCTGTTGGAAGTGGAGATATGTGGCATCCTCCCGGTCTGTAATCCCTCAGAAGCATGGGAATATCCTAAGCACCTAGAACAGTGCCTGGTACATAAAAGGTGCTCGATAAATATTTGTTGAGTGAATTGTCATCTTTACTTGCATATGAACCAGTACCTGTCCCAGCCATGAAGGAGTGGAGAGGAATTGGTAGAAGATAAAGCAGTTGTTCTTGGGGACCACTGGAGGTCAGGCTGAAGTCTCTGGGCAGCGACTCTGCAAAGAGCAGGCCTGGGAGCATCCTCGGGTCACTCTCCTTCCTCCTCTCTGCTACCACATCTCAAGGTGAGTGGAGCAGAGGAAGGGTACACTCTGCTTGTCTGTCTCTCCCCTACTGGCCTTGCTGGGTGGGTTGACTGTGAAAGCACCAAGCCTCAACTGGTCCTCACCTAAGATCCTGGGATGAGGGGTCGGGTCCTAGAACCTGGCCTCTTATAGATTAAGACCTCATTCCTCCTCCCCAGGGCACATTCTCAGCTAGCCCACTGCACTTTCCAGATGGAACAGGCAAAAATATCTCATGAAACTGGTTAGGCAAGGCCTTAAGGCTGACCATCCCTACATAAGACAAGTCCTTCTCTCTGTCCCTCCTCCCACAATGGGGAGGCAGACAGCAGGTGAAGACCTACAAAGGGCCCCTTCCCAGGCTGTTGCTCCCCAAATCCCTTTACCCCACACCCAGGTCTCCACACCAAGCACCTCCACTGAGGCCACCATAGGCACCACTGGTAGGTCCTCCAAGGGGTGTGGTGGGGGCAACAGAGGTGACAGTCTGGCACTACACTGGGCACTAACCTAAGGCTCCTCCTGGGGAAACCAATCCTGCACACCCTCTCTCCATTTCCCTCCTTCCTTCTGTACTTGCCAATGTGTCCTGCTGCCTCCCCTCCACCTGCTCTCCAAGGATCTCTCCCCACTCCTTGCTCTGCTTCTCAACCTGCCCTCAGACGCTGCACAGACCTGCTGATCTCTAGCCACAGCCAGCACTGCCCCTCCGCAAGCTGAAAGCTTCTCCTCATCTCTCATCATCTTGTCTTTGGCTCAAGCAGGGTGGTCAGTCAGTCTCCACTGGACCCCAGAGGAGCCCCCATGAGCAGAGATCTTGTATCAAAGCCCTTGGTGCCCTGGGGCAGCAGGGTGGGGCTGATGGGGAAAGGACCGATGGCAGGTACTGTCCTTGGTGTCAATTGGGCTCCAAGAGGCAGACCGTCCATCTCCTCTTCACCCTGGTCCTGAATTAAGATAGCCAAGTGTTCCCCACCAGGGCACACTCTCCATCAAGGAATGTTCCAGGAGGGTCACCACAACCTGGCCAAAGCCAGGCCGAAGCTCCTTGTTACACTGCCATTAGCGAGGACGGCACTCCCCACCTGCCATCTCAGGCCCTGGTCTAGGACCACGACATGAGTAGCAGGGGGCTTCAGGACTAGGCGTCGTGGGTGAGTAGACACTGAGGTATCCACACTCTTCTTGGCAGCACCCCCTGGCTTTCAGCCTGGTTCCCTGTAACATTTCCATGGGAGCGCAGGGCCAGGGGGTCAGGGTGGGGAGCCAGGACCTCAGGTGGGCAGAGGACGGATTCAGAATGTGTCTCTGTGGAGCTTCGCAGCGTTGGCCTCAGCCAGGGCTTGCACTGGAGAAAAGAGAAATCAGATGAGAAGAGGGCTGCACAGAGGAGTGATGATCCCAGCCAATTTCCTGGGGAAAGAAGTTTCATCCCGCTACATCCTGGTGGAAACCCACCCCACTCCCTCACCCCAAGAGAGGGCAACAAAGGAATAGAAGTCAGTATTCTCTTTTCTGCCCATGAGCAGCTGTGTTTGAGGGGTAAGGGAAGGGCATACAGTTATAACTAGTTATCTAGACACTAGTTATCTAGTGTTAATTTATAATAAGATCTGGGAGTGGAGAAGGAGCTTCTAGGGGCTTCTGAGGGCCCTGCAGGAGGACTGCTGTGTACCTCAACAGGTGGAAGCTTGTTGGCTAGCAGGAGGCATGGGGTGGAGTATCAGGGAAGGCACTTCCCTGACAGTGGACAGGTGAGGGCGAAGCTCCATTCCCTGTCTGCTTCTGGAGAAGCAAAGGCTACTGGCATCGCAACATCCAAGAAGCAGCCCTTCCAGCCAGGTCCAGCCCAGCACCGTGTGGGGACGCTGGCGGCTCAAGCGGATGGGCGGGAGGATGGGAGGATGGATGGATGGACGGATGGGGAGGAGCGGCACAGGGCACTGGGCTGGTGGGGAAGCAACGCCAGAATGAGAGGGCTAAATGGCTCCGTGGGGGTAGGGGAGGGGACCCACTCCCAGTGTGGATGAAATACAGTAGAAAACTGCTTACGTCAGAGCTCAGACCCGCATGGTATGGCTGCTGTCGGCGCCCCGTGGGGATTCAGACGAGAGGGGGTTGGCTGGTGGAGTCGGGGAAGCAGGGGAGGTGGGAGGGCTTGGGGTGGCACATTGCACTGGAAACAGAAATGAACAGGGAGGTGAATGGGGGCACCCAGAGCAAGCGAGGCTCTCCTCAGGCGGGGAGCAAGGCAGGGAGGCAAGCAGAGAGGAGAGCGGAGCTCGGGGCCTGCTCAAGCTAGGCCAAGCTGTTCTGTTCCCCCGGCGCCACGGAGGAGGGTGTGAGGCCCCCGGAGGAGACCTGGCCTAATCCAGGCTCTGCTGAGGACCAGTGTGACTGTGGGTGAGGCTAGGCCTCTGGGGGCCAAGGCTCCCCTCCCACCCACACAATGGGGAGATTCACAGACTTCTCCACCATTGTGCAGATAGAACAAGGGAGTGGCAGGCTAGATACAGAGGACATTGCTAATGATAATGATTAATAGTGCAGTAAAATCACACTAATCCAAATCATCAGGCCCCCATTTAAGGAGCAGATGAAGTGACCACCATGTTAATCACTGCCACGAAAATGGCGGCTTCTCATAGACTGAAAGGGAGTTCTGTACTTGAACACTGGAGGGCTCAGAAACACCTTCCCTGCTGTCACTTGAGATGCCCTTTTCATCAATCCAGTGAAAGTAAACTTCACTCCACCCCTGAACAAATCAATCATTATATGCCTTAAAGTGGTGATGTTTGAATTAATGAGATTTTACTCTATCATCATTATTATTCCATGTTGAGAACAGCAAGTGGAAGGGCTATGAGAGAGGGAGATGTATCACCAGGGACAAGCTCTCCGCAGTCCAGACCCTCCTGCATCCTCGCCACAGCCACGAGGCAGGAGGATGGCACAGACAGCATCCTCACTCAGGCTCAGAGAAGAACCAGACCTCAGCCAGGGTCACACTGCACGTCCGTCCACTGAGAGAGGCGTCCTAACGTTGAGCCTCCCAGTTCCTTGCTCTCACCTATCACCTTCCCTGTCCTCTACGCAAGAGAAAGGGCTGTTGTGGCTTCTGGGTTTGCATATTTCTACGTATACCCACGAATGTACAGAACACACACAGCTCTGGCATGGATGTGGAGTTGTGTCTGCCTACACACAAAGTTTGTGCACGGGATCCAGCAACACCGTATCGTTACACTCATTATACACAACTCACATACATGTGTGTGTTTGTGCACTTCCAAGCTTGCGCCTTTCCACGTGACCCAGTACACTTGCCACTGCACGGTCCAAATGCATTCATAAACACTTTCAGATACACATTCGTGTGCATATACACATCACTGACCCCGCGGTTAGTCATCTGGCAACCTCAACTTCTAAACCAGTTGAGAAAACAAAAACAGCAAGGAATACCTCAGGAAGCCATACTAGCCATTGCAGCCTACACATGTAGTGAGGCTGTTTTAATTTACGCATAGGAGAGCCCCTTGGAGTCTGGTTACTCTTATTTATATATAACTCTAATAGGTGTGGACTTGCTGGCCCAGGGATGTTAGAAATAGGAAAATTGGAAGAGAAAGAAGAATTGAGGCCCACTGACATCTATAGGAAGGTGTAACCGAAGAGAGAAAATCTTTTGTAAAAAGTAGACATAATAACTTTAAAAGTCTAACAGTTTAGGAACATGTAGTGTAACTACAAACAGATCTACATTGATTGTAGCCCATAAGGACATCCCTCTAACAGAAGTCAGCGGAATAAGAATATTTATAACAACACTAAATGAGTGAGAAAAGTTTATGTAAATAGAACCTCTTTAAGAAGAGAAAAATGCTAAATATATATAAGAAATATATCCACTGAAATTTTGTAGTGGATTGGGTGCAGTGGCTCACACCTGTAATCCTAGCATTCTGGGAGGCTGAGATGGGTGGATCCCTTGAGCTCAGGAGTTTGAGACCAGCCTGAGCAAGAGTTAGATCTCATCTCTACTAAAAATAGAAAAACTAGCCGGGTATTGTGGCGAGTGCCTATAGTCCCAGTTACCTGGGAGGCTGAGGTAGGAGGATTGCTTGAACCCAGGAGTTTGAGGTTGCTGTGAGCTATAACACCATGGTACCTATCTGGGGGATAGAGTGATATGCCATCTCAAAAAAAAAAGTGGGCTTGGTGCCTGTAGCTCAAGCAGCTAAGGTGCCAGCCACATACACCAGAGCTGAAGGGTTCGAATCCAGCCTGGGCCTGCCAAACAACAATGACAACTACAACCAAAAAAATAGCCAGGCATTGTGGCAGGCGCCTGTAATCCCAGCTACTTGGGAGGCTGAGGCAAGAGAATTGCTTGAGCCTAAGAGTTTGAGGTTGCTGTGAGCTATGACACTATGGCATTCTACCCAGGGCAACAGCTTGAGACTGTCTCAAAAAAAAAAGAGAGAAATACTGTAGTCAAAACACATATAGCAGACGTGTATTGGATAGTCATGATGTTATAATGTGGGCAGTCACAAGTGCCACCACATCTGCATGCAGAAATAATCAGTCATATGTACCACATTCATGACATTGCTCTTTCACATCCTACACAGACATGTTCACAAATATTGCTGTGATACGCTGTACACATACACACAAATGTGCTTATCATTTCCCATACTCCCCAGAAAGTCAGTCAAAATAAATATGTGCATTCAAAAACACCACCTCCACCCATATACCAGACACTCATATATATGTACATCTACACGCCAACAGCTTACCAGATGCCACCTAGACTCATAAATAATATGTCTCCACACAATATCCTTGGCCATTTTGCACATAAGTGCACACACATATACATATTCCTATATCTGCACTCAAACATTCTCTCCACCCCTATGACTGCACAGTTGAAAACACATGAATACATGTGTATCTACAGACATTACCAGATACGGACACTGCACATGACATCCGTGCCACACATATAAACTCAAAAATGCCACATTTCCCACATACTCTGCACTGGAATTTGCACACACCAGGTGGATTTACAAGCGTTTCAACATTCATCAATGATTACCCATGTCGAACACCCACACATGGGCACTTAACTCTACATCCTGCACCCACTGCACACTGCCCTTGTGACCTGTGCCCAGCACTCACAGTGTCCCAGGTGTGAACCTGTGCCCACACTGCATGTGTCCAGGACTATCCCTGGCTGTGCTGACAGGGCACAGGTCCAGGGATCTGGGCCACAGGCCAGGAGTAGTGGGATCAGTGGCTAAGTCTGAGGTCTGGCCCTACACAGCCATTTTTTAAATAGTTGAGGTTTTGGCAAAAGCAAGGTGACCGTTTGCTTGCAGCACACAGACCCTGAAATGTAAGCTCATGTGTATCTAGAGGGAAATCTGATCAGCCGGGTGGGTTCTGTTTTCACGGAACCTTTGGCTGGGGAACTGCAGTAGAGAGAGCCAGGGGCTGTGGCAGGGGCAGAGCGAAGCTTTAAAACCGGTGTTGTGGCTCTAACCCCTTGAAACAGGAAGTTGCCTTTGGCCCAGAGCATGTGGAATTTGATCTTGGGAAGGTTCAAGTTCATTTTGCAGCTAAACTACAGGGAGGTTCAACAGAAGCCTCCCTCCTTGTGGTCAGACTGGTTCTGCTGCCTTTTGGCTGAAGGATGGGGCACTCTGAAGCCATCCCTTCTCTTCTCCTCAATTCCAGCCCAAATGCCAGCCTTTCCCTGAAACACTTCCATGGCTTTCCCTGGACACCCATTCTAAAGTCCATTATACCCTTTCAGCAGGTTCTTCCTTAAGGCTTACATAAATCCTTTTTGTTGTAGCCCAAAACCTTTGGTTTCTAAAAATATCCAGATTTCAAGTAAATAGAAAAACAACGAACAGTTCCTATTTCTACTTCAACTATTGCTATTTCAGCTACTGCTACCAGCATCACCAACACTACTACAACTATTATCACCACCACTACCACAGCAAACAAGCATGTACTGAGCACTTACTGAATGCCAGGCACTATGCTAGGCGTTTGGCATAGTTGTTTCTGATACTCACACTACCAGACCTGGAGATAGGTATTTTGATTTGAATTTTGCAGATGAGGAAATAGAACCTCGGGGCACCAGAATTTGAACCCTCTTTAATCATCACCATGAAATGCCACCCCTTTTACTGTGTTCCTAGCCACAGTTCTTACCTGCTTCTTGTCTGACTCTAACCTGGGCTACACACCTGGTCTTTCTGTCTTCTGCCAAAGGCATCTCAAACCATGGTTCCCTTTAGGGTCATTCCTCTTAATGACAGCTTTCAAAGCTCTCACTCTCACCCTACCTCTCTATCCCAACCTCCTGTCTTAATGAGGCGGGCTGTCTCCCAGGTTCCATGCCTCACCCGCTCTCTCCTGACAGAATCTCTTTCATTCTTCGAAGCTCAGCTACATTCTTGTCTATCCTGGGATGATGTCTCAGGCTAAGAAGATGTTAATCCTGTTCACTTCAACCCCATCAGCATTTGCTTGGGACCCATTAGTCTCTGTCTCAGTGTGAAGCCAGTTCCTCACAGAGACCTTTTCTTTGCAGCAAAGTGGGTTTGGGTCAGTAACCATGCGGGTGATTACAACACTCTCAACTGTTCAGTTGCCTGCACAGTCTTTTCTTCTAGTCTTCCTACCTACACGTAGCAAGAAGGGGAAATGAAAGGGTACTCTAGAATACCTGGCCCTCTCTCCACACTGGGAAACACTTCTATCTTTCCCAGTCCTGCTCAGTTATCACCTTTCTCCATGCCTTGCCTTGCTCTGACCTGCCCTGGCGGAGTGGCTCCCTGTGCTCCCTGCATGGCCACTCCTCCATAAAGCAGCTCTATGGATCATTACCCAGCTCTGCACTCCAGGATGTCAGAACTCTGGCCCCTTTGCACTCCCTGAGCCTAGCACAGTACCTGGTGCTCAATAAATGCTCACCTTGACCTCGAGGAGCACCTCTCTGTCCCTGCCCCCCTCGCAGCACTGCACTTCCTCCCCTACACCTGGTCAGCTGGTTTCCCTGGCAGGGCAGAGCAAGGCCCAGCCCCTCTCACCAGACAGCATGCGGCCCCTGCGGGAGGCCTCGGTCGCCAGGGCGCAGGAGATTTCAATCCGCTTCTCCTGCTCCTGCAGCTGGCTCTCTGAGTCCTGGGGCACGTCCACAGAGTCCCCCTCGCCGATGGGCACCACGTTCTGCATACTGAAGAGGCACAGACACACAGACATGGAGGGAGGGACAGGATAGGCCAATTGGCCTGGGGGGGCCTGCGGACTGAGGTTGGCAGGGAGAGCCAGGGCCCGTAAGTGTGCAGTCTCTGATTCCCAGCAAGGCTGACCCCAGGAGTGAGTGGGACCCTGGCAAAACACAGGTTGGGACCCCTACCCTCAATGTTTGCAAATGAATTAAAAGGTTCAAGTGAACATTTAGGGCAGCCTTGAAGGGGAAAAGAAGTCACCAGAGGGCAACCCTGCAGTTTTGTCTTGATGTGATGTGCATGAGCCCAGCAGGTCTGTTTAGCACCTGGCAGCAGCGTGCTTGCCCTGCTGATGCCTGGGCCTGGTCTGCTGTCTTGAACCACTGCCTTGATGAGCTCTCCCCTGGGGAGGCTCTGTGTCCCAACGACATCTAGTGGCCCAAGTGTCCTAAGTGCCAGGGTGGGCAGAGGAAGCGGAAGCTCACCCAGGCCTGTTACCTGGATTTGGCAATGAGGGTCTTGATCCTCTCCACCTTCTTCTGCTTCTCCTTCAACTCCTCAGGGCTCAGGGGAGTGTCAGGCTCCAGGTCAATGTACCGTTCAGGGATGAGAACTTTGTCTGGGGTGGAGAGCTGTGAAGGCAGTGATGTCACCACCTATATCCTCTGATAGGGTCTCCCCTTCCCACCTTCTTGCATTCTGCTCACCTCCTTATTGATGTCCACATCATAGTGCTGGGGCTCCAGCTCCATTTTGCGAAGCCGGGCAATTTCCTCCCGGGGTGTCTCGTAGGTCTGCCCACCAGGCTCTTCTGCCCTTAGCGCAGCCTCCAGGTTGGAGATGTCCACCTCATGGATGCTACGGTGGCGGCGCACCTAAGGGACAGCACTGTCACTACCACTCCCTCCTGCCCACGCCTCCAGGTAGCTCTACCGTGCCCATGTGCTCACTCTCTCGGTGTGCCACCACCCCATCGCTCCCTCTGCACTCCCCTGCAGAGCTGTTCTCTTTCCATTCTGCTGACCCAAAGCCCACCACCCACCTGCAAGGCCCCAGAGGTAAAATCTCACCCATGTCTCTTGCCTATACTTGATGTCTTCCCCATCGTACTCTACCCTGTATTCACATTCCATGCCAAATATTTTAGGCTGTTGAATTGTGTGTGTTGTATTGATTTCTAATGGTTTTGTATTATAGATTTTTTTTTTTGAGCTAGAGTCTCACTTTCTTGCCCTCGGTAGAGTGCTGTGGCATCATAGCTCACAGCAACCTCAAACTCTCAGGCTCAAGTGATTCTCTTGCCTCAGCCTCCCAAGCCCCCACCATAACACCTGGCTATTTTTTAGAGATGAGGTCTCACTCTTGCTCAGTCTGGTCTTGAACTCATGAGCTCAAGCGATCCACCCACCCTTGCCTCCCAGAGTGCTAGGATTATAGACGTGAGCTACCGTGGCTGGCCCATATTATAAAAATTCTAATCCATCAACTAAAATGTAAACTCTTTGAGGGTTGGACTTATGAGTCATAATCTCTGAAATTTAGTAGAAAGAGAAATTAAGGAGATGCCTCGGGCATTTAATAGCCATAAAGTCCAGGAATCCCATTTCTCCTCACTCTGGTTCCCTAGATAATAATCCGTAACCCAACGTTGTTGAAGAGATTAAATGAAATAACATGAAAAGGATCTGTCCCATGCAATGGTGAGCTACTATGATCATCTTCGTAATAGCCAGGCCTGTGCTAAGCTAACGTAGAAGTTGCACCAGAAATGTGTTTAAGTGATGGCAACTTCTATGGGGTGGATTTTGTACTATTCTTTGTCAAATGATTTTTATATAATTCATTTCAACAAAAATTATCAAAGCACTCCTTTTTGTTAATTATTTCCTTTAAACTAGAAAAAGAAAACACTTGTTGGGGCGGCGCCTATGGCTCAAAGGAGTAGGGCGCCGGCCCCATATGCTGGAGGTGGTGGGTTCAAAACCCAGCCCTGGCCAAAAAAAAAAAAAAAAAAACACTTGTTGAAGTAACTCTTCTACTCAGTGGGGGAGAGTCTCCCTAGTTCTCCCAGCTGCCGGGGTTGCTGCTCTTTCTACCTCCTTCCCCTCAAACTGCCCTGGCCCAGGCTGGGAG
>CAUYTI010128936.1:0-28992 GCA_963575145.1 Galago senegalensis
GTCTTATAGGGGTACAGGTGAATCTTTCTAAGAGTAGAATGTGAACGTTTTAAAGCAATAACTGAGAAAATGACATGAAGGCTGTGTTGACCAGTTTGATGGAAGTATTTCAGAATGCATGTGAAAACCCCACACTGTACCGCAGAAGAGTATCAATGTACATAGTTAACATTCAATAAAAAAAAGAAAAAAAAAGAAAACGCAAAACATCACTGAAAAAAATTAAAGAAGACTTAAGTAAATGAAAAGGTATGCCATTATTGTGGATTAAAAATTTAATAATTGTTAAGATGCTAATGCTCTCTAAAATAAACTAGAGACTTAATGCAATCCCTACTAAAACCTCAGATTGCTTCTTTGTAGATGTCAGCAATATTTTAAAAGAAAATTCTTAATATCATGAACACTTTATTTTCAAGTAATTCCACATAAGGAATTATATTTTTTTTAATTTTTCTTACTTATACATATGTATATCAGGGCCCACTTTTGCCTTCACAGAATTAAAAAGACAAAATTTAATGACAATAACAATGTTTAACATAAGGACTGAGAACAAAAACCTCGTAAAGAACGAATGAAGATAAATACATTCAGAAAAGAAATCAGACGATTGCTGAAACGAAATATCAAGCAATAAGAGTAGTAATACTGCAAAGACAGTAACATTCACATTGTCAGATAGAAGTATGTCTATTATAGAATACTTTGATCAGTTAACTTCTTATTTTGTTTTTTCCAAAGTCTCAAAAAAATAGACAACTAATATTTATAAATGAAAGTAAAAGATAATTTCAAAAAAAAAAAATAGATGATGCCAAATCTTATAGACAAAAGAAAAAGAAATACTTCAAAAATCATTCTACTTAATCTGGATACATCTGATAAGGAATTATCTTAAGGAAGTAATCAAACATGTATTTAAAGTAGTGCTCCTTCATTCTTGTTATACATAGTAATAACAAAATATAACCACCGAAGTCTATCTAAGAATATTGGTTAAAGCAAAGCTTTGTACATCCACATAATTGGATACCATGAAACCCTTAAAAGCAGTGGTTGTGTCTGTTTTTACCCAAGCATCCATGGTTATTTATAGAAAAAAGTCAGGTTTTGTGCCTGTAGCTCAGCGGCTAGGGCACCAGCCACACACCCAGAACTGGCAGGTTTGAATCCAGCCCAGGCCTGCCAAACAATGACAACTACAACCAAAAAAAGAAAAAACATAGCCAGGCAATGTGGCGGGTGCCTGTAGTCCCAGCTACTTGGGAGGCTGATGCAAGATAATCGCTTAAGCCCAAGAGTTTGAGGTTGCTGTGAGCTGTGACACCAAAGCATTCTACCCAGGGGACAGCTTAAGACTCTGTCTCCAAAAAAAAAACAAAAACAAAAAACCAAAAACAAGAAAGGAGAATATATGCGCAAACTAATTAATATATATTAAAATTATAACAAAAGTCAAATACTGAGATTAATTTCTACTTTAATGTTAATATTTGGGATTATTAGAGACTTCTAAAGATGCTTATCCACTCATGTTTTCTAAATATGGACAATGATTCAAGAGAAGAAAAAAACAAATTTGGAAATATAACTTTAAAAGAAGAGAAGAATAAAAATAAAGGGGGAAAAAATAAGGCTAATTGCCCCATAGTTACCAGGGTTTAAATTTCAATGTGATGGGAGGAAGTTTCCCACTTAAAGATGCTCTGATCCTCCTGGGGTCTGGTATACACATGGCAATCCCCTGTTATTGAATTCAGTTCATTCTGGCAGTGGAGATCAAAGTCAGGCAGAATCTCTACGACATTCTGACAAAAATTAAAAGATAAAAGAAGGCTGTATAAAATAATTGATACAGTGAGAAAAAGCAGAAGCTGCTTGGGTTCAGAAAAGATCTTGATAAAAGCTGCTTTAATAAGTCATGTCATGTTATGAAATTGACAATATAGGGAACACCATGGTCACAGCACTTCACTGACAAAGTGTAAGAGCATTTGAAATCTTGCCATCTCCCTGAATTTCTCAAGGGAGTGTTATTTCTGTGATCATAAAATTCTTTATAATTCTTATTACTTTTTAAGAGGTAGCAATATAGATAGATATTTTATGGGCTATCTATAAGGAATAAGTCCCAC
Organism: Galago senegalensis; assembly: GCA_963575145.1. NCBI lineage: Eukaryota > Metazoa > Chordata > Mammalia > Primates > Galagidae > Galago > Galago senegalensis. The sequence continues at coordinate 2,139 of CAUYTI010128936.1, forward strand.
TTATCCCTGAGGAAACAATGTTAGTACAAGTTTGACAGATCTTATCAGGCATATCCTTGAAAATGTCTTTGATCCCATCTAGATTTGAAAAAAAAAAAACCCAGAAATATTGCTTCAGAGCCCATTACTTTTAGCTTGGCTGGGTAGTTAACTAGTAAGGCAGAAACAGTTATAGAACATGAGGATCTAGACATTAAAAAGTTCATATTTATGTTTTGTTTTTAGATAGTTGGTTAAAAAAGACTTCCCTATGTAACATTTATTTTATATAAGGAATTATATGCCTATGATTATTTTATAACGAAATGCTGAGCAGAAAGTTGCATTCTTTATTGACACAAATTTAATATATATATCTAATTTGTCTATGTGTAATATATATACACATAGACACACACTTTTTTTTTGCACAATCAGTGTCATGTAGGTAGCTATGGAAAGACTGAAATACAATAATGAAGTTAAGTTCCTCACAAGGTGTATTTCTGCTTAATAGCAGGCCATTGAATGAGCACAGAATTTAAGCAAGACGGTCAAGTCCAAGGCCCCACTCTGCCATTTACTCATTTACTGTCTCACTTTTCCATTTCTCCAAACCTCATTTCCCACTGCATTATGAGAATAAAAACATATAATTGAGGCTCCTTTAAGCTAAAGGATATTAAATGTAGAATAATAGGAATGCTTATTTTATAACTTAATCCTGAGCAGAAAGTTGCATTCTTTATTGACATGAAAACAGCCTGTGGATTAAGCGTCTGCCCTTGGGTAAGCACTTGAAGATTTGCAGAGGAGGAAGGAGTTAGGCTTATAGGATGGGGGGCTTTGGGTTGATGGAAATGACAGGGAGAACGTTTGCACTGGGAGCCAGTCATTAAAGAGGAGACTTGTCCAAATCAGTCACCCCGTGTCTTCTGTCACTACTTCTGGCTATGTTTCCTTCTCACTAGCCACATGGACGGTTTTTGCTGATGACTAAACTGAGAATCTGTTTTCCTTTTATTTAATGCAAGAAACATTGTTTCCTCACCCATATTTGCAGCTACTCTGGGAAGATCTGGATTGCTGTTTTTTCCTTCCTCAGTGGCATCTGTGAATACAGATGAGACGGTATTTTGGCATGGTTGTCTAGAATTGGCTTCATTTACTTCACGGTTGTCTACAATTGGCTTCATGTTAGTCTCTTTGTCTAGCCAAGGAAAGGAGATGGATAGTTTAGAAAAAGGCCAAAAATAAGAGTTATTTGATTACCTTTTAGAGACTCTTCTAGGAATTGAAATTTTTATGTACTCAGTGGTCAGAAACAGAAAGGAAAATGGCACTGCTTTATCTAAACAAATTCATATCCCTGCTTATTTCACTGGTTCTTTTATTCAATCACCTTATACTGTCAGATAGATTTGTCATGTAGGGAGGGAATTTAAAAATGTAGCTTTTGTGAACAATTCATGATTGTCAAGCCCTTGATCTGCATTGTCCCCAATGTCTTGTTTCATGCCTGCTCTATACTAGGTGCTAAAAAATATTTTTAAATTGCTGTGGATTTTTTATAAACAGACTTTATTATACTTAGGAATTTTCCCTTTATACTTAAACTGTTAAGAGTATTTTTAATCAAGAAAAGATGCTGAACTTTGTCAAATGCTTTTTCTGTGTCACTTGAGATGACTTTTATTGCTTTGTAACTTTCATCCTGTTTATGTGATATATTGCATTGTTTTATTTGCCTGTGTTGAACCAGCCTTGCATGCCAGGGACGAATCTCACTTGGTCATTGTCTTAGTCCATTTTCAGCTGCTTATCTGGAGGTGGAGAAGTCCAAGGTTGAGAGGCAGCATCTATGATAGCCTTCTTACTGGGAGGGATTCAACAGAGGCCCAAGGCATTGCAGGCCATCCACAGCAAATGGGCTGAGCGTAATAATGTGTTAACTCAGGTCTCATCCTCTTCTTATAAAGCCTCCTATTCTAATCCCATGATAATTCACTAGTCCATTTACTCATTAATCCATTAGTCTGTGAATGGATTAGTCCACTCATGAAGGCAGAGCCCTCATGATTCAATTGCCTCTTAAAGGTCCCACCTCTTAACACTGCCACATTGGGGAATAACTTTCCATGTGAGTTTTGAAGGAGTCATGATGTATAATACATTTGATATGTTGTTGAATTCAGTTTACTAAATATTTTTATAAATACTTATAAGTATTTTTATATCAGATACATTAATGTTCATCACAAAAGTATTGGCTTACAGTTTTATTTTCTTGAGATGTCTTTGTTTGTCATAAGTCCTAAGGTAATGCTGGCACTGTAAAATGTATTTGGAGATATTCCCTATAGTTCTGGGTTTGTTTTTTTTTGAAGAGTTTAAGAGACATTGGTGTTAATTCTTCTTCGAATGTTTGGTAGAATTCAGCCTAAAAGCCGTCTGACTGTGGGCTTTTCTTTGTTGGGAAGTTTTGAATTGCTGCATCAATCTCCTTATTTGTTATTGGTCTGTTCAGACTTTCTATGTCTCCCTGATTCAACCCTGGTAAATTGTATTTTTCTAGAAGTTTATTCATTTCCTCTAGATTATCTACTTATTGGCATATAATTAATTGTCCGTTATAGTCCCTTGTGATCCTTAAAAAATAAAAATAAAAACAAATAAAAATTGGGTAGATAACCTATTCAGCCATAAAAAATAATGGAAATTTTACATCTTTTGTATTTACCTAGATGGAGTTGAAAGACATTCTTCATAGTAAACTATCACAAGAATGAAAAGCAAGTAGCCAGTGTGCTCAATACTAATATGAAACCCATTGATAGACAGCTGCATGCCCACATATGAGAAAATACAATTAAATTCAAGTTGGGAGGAGGAGGCAGGAAAGAAAGGGGAGGAGGGGGAGGAATTAATAAGTTCTCGCCTAATGTGCACAATATAACCGTATACATCACATCCCCGGGGCAAAGGGCTCAACTACAACTTGAATTTTACCTAACAGATGCAAACAATGTAATCTAATCATCTAGACCCTCATATTCATCTGAAATAAATAAAAAATAAAAAGTAAAAATTAGAAATAATTTTAAAACTACAATAAAGATCAAAACTATAATTTCTTTTTTAAGTTTTTTTTTATTATTTCAGGTTAATTGAGGATACAAAGAATCAGGTTACAATGTTTGCATTTGTAAGGTAAAGTCCCTTTACCATTGTGTCCCGCCCCCAAGAGGAGTGCCATATACTCTAACATTGTGCCCAGTAAGTCAGAGCACACTCATCTCCCTGCTCCTCATTCCCTCACCCCCCACCCTGAATTGATTTGAGTTTTTCTCTTATGTGGATATATATTACATTGTCTACTGCCTTCATTTTAGAATTGAGTATATTGGATTCTTCCTTCTCCATTCTTGTGATACTTTACTAAGAAGAATGTGTTCCAACTTTACCCAGGTTAATGCAAAAGATGTAATATAAAACTATAATTTCTAATAAATTTCTTTACCTTTGGCCTTTGTGTGGTTCAGTTTTTTAAAAGCTTCCTGTTTTATATTTAATATTCTTCTATCCATACTTGAAACATTTTATTCAAGTTTACAATCAGCACTCATGGTTTTAATTTCTCTAATAAGTACTTCTTTTGTTTCCTTTAACTAGGCTTATTTTTTAAAAATACTTTTTCCTGTTACATTATCTACTGATCTCATCTTTAACTTTTCATGGATAGTTTAAATGCTCTGTGATTCATTATGTTTGTAATTTCCATTTACAGGTTTTTCTTCTCTCTTTGAGGTTTTATCATCATTCATTAACTTACCACATTGGTATTTCTATTTTAATATTCAAGTCATACAATTTGAGAAAATAAATTTTTGTGAGCCCTCGTTAAATTGAGAGTTTCCTCCGAGAATAAAATCATAGTGCTCTAACCTTCCCCAGGATCCTCTCCTTCATCCCCCAGGCTGCCATCCTCCTCCAGACATGGCAGACATGTGACTGTGTAGGCAGGTAATCCAACTCTGTGATGCCAGGTACTCTGATCAACACACCGTTACCAAATCTTTGATTATATCATTGTTTGACAGAAACAATATATAATTGTTCTCCCTTCTCAACAGGTAAAGACTTTAGCCTAGCATTCAAGATTTACCTCAATCTACCCCAAATCTATTGCCCAAGCCTTATTAGTCCATTGGTAATGAGAAATTGGACAGATATTCAGCAAATTTTTATTTTAGGACTGGGCATATTATTTGCTATCTGTTTTAATTGGAGGGTATCTATTTTAATTAGAGGATATTTAAGATGATAAAAACTTGCTTCTGGCTATTAGAGGTTGTAACTTTGTAGGGGACACTGACATTCTATTTAATGTGAATTATTATAATGTAATATCTGAAGAAGTAAAGATATGAAAAAATAAAGCATCTAAAATCTGATGGCCTCCTTATAACCATTAGGATGGCTACTATTTTTTAAAGAAAAGCAGAAAATAATAGCAGTTGGTGAGGATATGGAGAAACTGGAACACTTTTATTTTGCTGGTGGGACTAAAATGGTGTAGCTAATATAGAAAGCAATATGACAATTCCTCACAAAATTAAAAAGTAGAATTTCTGTGTCATCTGGCAATCCTGTTTCTGGGTGTGTGCCCAAAGACTTGAAAGCAGGATCATAAAGAAAGATATTTGTACTCCTATGTTTCATAGTCACATAATTCACAATAACCCCAAAGTGGAAGCAGACCAAGTATCCGCTGATGGATGAATAGGTAGACAGAATGTGGTATATCCATACAGTGGGATGTAATTCAGCCTTACAAAGGAAGGAAATTCTGGCACACACTACAGCATGAATGACCCTTGAGAACATTGTGCTAAATGAAATAAGGCAGGTATAAAAAGACAAATATATCATGATTCCTCTCATGTGAGGTATCTGGAGAAGTCAACATAGGGACAGAAAGTAGAGTAATGATTGGCAGGGACTGGAGGGAGGGAAGAATGAGGAGCTATTGTTTAATGTGTAAAAAGTTTCAGTTTGGAAAGATGTAAAAATTCTGGAGATGGGTGGTGGTGGTGGTGATGCCATAATAATGTAAACGTACTTAGTGTCACTGAACTATACACTTTAAAATAGTAAATTTATATTTATGTGTGTATTATCATGGTTTAAAAATAACTTTAAAAAGTCCAGTGGCAACCAGTGGTGTGGCAGTTAATAAGGAACTAGGAAACTAAACCGAGTGGGCTAAATACCATTTTCATGACCGTAAGACCACAAGTAGGGCCAACGGAGCATAGATGTTTCATCCAATAGCGGAAGCACCTTACAGATAAGTCTCTAGCATCAGTGTGAGGGGTTCGGGTATGTAGGCATCACATACACCTTGTCTGGCAGCTTCATTGGTTTAAAATAAGTAGCTGCTTGAGTAGTTTGTGATTGAACCCAAGAAACGGTGTTGCCAAGCAACATATGACTGGTGTCAACTGAAGTAAATCTAACATTAATTTTATAACTCCTAAAATTATAGAAGAAATACTGAATCTAAATGTTTTCATTTCTACCTATTCTATTGAATAACATAAACATTTGTGAAGAACATTCTGTGTAGTTTCTATAAGAACAATGTTTCATGGGGCGCCCCCCTGTGCACCCACCATGTTTTGTTTTCTTTGCCAAGACACGTTCAGTCTTTCAGAACCAGAGGCAACACGGGGATATGTACTGCTGCATTTACTCTGTGAGGACTGAAGCTTTACTTGGGAAGTTCTAATGTCACTCAGTAAAACAAACCCATTAATGATGACTTTTTAAATCCACAGGACGCTTTTGCTGTTGTTGTTTAAGCTTAGAAAACAAAGACAATAGTTAGATTACTCATTGTACTTTCTGCACAGAACAACAGAGCAGACTGAAATGAGGGAGCTTTCTGTGTGCAGCATTCCCCTAGCTAAAGTCTGTGACTCACAAGAATAAAGTTAGCAGGAAGCATACAAAATTGGAATGATTCAACTGGACTGGCCAAAAGAAAAAGAAGGGATTCTTTTTCTTTCCCCTAAAGGAAGAGCCATATATTCTCCTCAGATGACTGTCTTCAGTGTATTTAACTGAGTATATCCAGAGTAGACCAAGGAAGAATAGAGTTAAGCATGTGAATTACTCTGACACTCATTTTTCTTTTCCATATACCAAAGACGAGGTTGGTGGGCAGTCTTGCACCTGGACGTCCTCTTCACTGTGACTCCTGTCCTCAGAGCCCCTGGGGAGAAGCTATGGAGCACCTCATCTTCCAAGTTCCTTACCTCTGTGATGCCAGGAAGCTTCAGTTGCTTGCCAAGAGTTCACACCTTTGGTCACATCCTGTATTTTATCAGCCTCTGAGAGCTTTGCTCTCTGTGCTAATCTGTGGCCACCTCTTCCATTCTTTCCTCTTCTCCCATTTTCCACAGTGGCTTCTCCAAACCTCCACTGTCCTCTAGAATTCCTATTCAACTGCTACAGACCCTTCCCTCTGGACCAATCTTTAACTTTTCTTTCCAGTTTGTATGCAAAACTAAAGAAATTACTCCATCTGTGCCCTTGCCTCAGACCCTTCCTCCCATTAGAAGGCCAGGGTCAGTCAGGGTCTTTCCTCTTTGCTCAGGAACTGAGTGACTTTAGGAAGCTGGCCCCTTCTATACCAGCTTCCCATCAGCAAATGCTGCTAATGGTGTCTACGTCACAGGTGAGTGTGAGGGTCACTGTGTTTTATGTGAATGGTGGCTGGTGCATAGTCATGCCCAGTGTTCAGTGCTGTGATCACCAGCACCTGAGAGTGAGTGCTGTCTTGGGCATCCCTCTGCCAGGGCTCCTAGGATCCCATTCATGTCCATTTACCCTGCCCTCTGCCCTGGTCCCAGCCATGGGGCTGCTGCCACACCACTTTTCTACTTGCTTCTTGGCTTTAGTATCACTTCCTTTAGGGGGCCTTCCCTGATTTCAGACACCTCCCACTGCCCAAGTATGAGTGAGGGGTCTCTGGCCTGTCCTCCCTAGACTTCTCCTGTGGGATGGTCAGTTGCATGTGTTTGACATAGCTAAGCTGGAATACCCAGTTATTCGATGAAATGTTACTCTAGGCTGGAGTGCCCAGTTACTCCCTGGAATGCTACTCTAGGTGTTGCTGCGGAGTTATTTTGTGGATGTGGTTAACATCTGTAATCTGCTGACTTTAAGAAAAAGGAATTATTTTCTATAATCTGGGTGGGCCTCATCCAGCTATTGCAAAGGCCTTAAAAAGCAAACCTGACGTTACCATGAAGAAGAAATTCTGCCTCTAGGCCAGAGTTTGCACCCTCTTCTTGCAGGCTTGCACTGTGGAATTTGGGTTTGCCTGCCCCCACAGTTGGGTACGCCAACTCCATGATCTCTCTTTCTCTGTATGTGTTACGTAATCTCCTGGCGCTGTCCCTGGACAAGGCTGTCTGGGGAAGCCATCAGCATTCATAAGCTACTATAGGCCCTGCCTGTCTCTGGTTATCTATGGGCCTGACCACTGCATGTGGCAGAAGCCACAATTCTCCATGTGCTTGTCCCACGGCTCAGTTTATGTTGACCTTTTAAATCCTAGAGAAAGTCAGAAGGTATAACACCACATCTTTGAGCATAACAGAAATAATTCTTTTGTGAAAAATAGCTCTCCTAATGGACAGGCTCTTTCTTATCACCCTAGAGATGGAAGCCGTCCAGGGTGGCGTTTCTCTTGCTCCCGTCTTCCCATCTTGGCTGCCAAGGCCCATACTGTTATCTCCACCTTCTACTTTCCCACCGGCCTCACAGATAGAATCAGCCACTTACTAGAGGTCATGGTTTATCCTTTTCACTCCTGTGCAGCCCATTTTGGAACTTAGCCCTGAGGCTTTCTTACACATGCATCACCTAGATGAGAACAGTTTGTAAACAGCTGTGCAGAGCTGGGTGATTTGTTTCCTACTTTATCCTTCCTTGGGATCTTTCTCTTTCTGTAAGAGGATTCTTGAGAGGTCTGGCAAGAGGTTTGTTTTGAAAGCCAGGCCGAGGCCAGGTGTGGTCATGGAGACACTGGTGCAGATTTATGACATGTATTTACTCTGAAGTCCAGATCTCTCTTTAACGTTATGGTACGATGTTTTTGTTTTCCACTAGGAAGTTGCATTGCCCTAGTAATGCTTTCTGCTGTTTCTTAGTTGATTGATCTGTACAGCATGAACCAGAGTTTGACCTCTGCTTATCTTCCTGGCATGTATGGCTGAGGGGACGATGGGGTCTCAGAAACCACATGTAGACACTGGCAGCACCAATAAAGATCCTATTCCTGAACTGGCACTGTGGGTCCACGAGACAGGACTATTTGGATCCCTTTCCACATGACATAATGTATTTTGTCAAAGTTGGAACACACTGAAACTATGAACAAGGGCAGTTCCTTAAATTGTTTGGATCCAGAGACACTTGAAGGAACTAAAAATAACTTCATAGGGAGAGAAAAGTATCAGGATGTCTCTCCCTTTGGAAGGAGCTCTATTCATTCTGTCTCCAGCTTCTTGGGAAACAACATCTTGGGTTCCAGCCCCAGGGGAGCCACAGTGCAGATCAGTACCCCGAATTCCCTAAGGATCTTATACAGGCCCCTGGCTACCTGGCCCTAGGAGGGAAAGGCTCAGTGAATAATGTGAGTTTAGGAGTCTGTGGCCGGTTGGAGCTTGAGAGGCTGTTCTCAGTGCTTCACTGAGCAAGCAAGAGGTGCATTGCGGCAGGAGGTGCACTGTAGCCAGAGGTGCGTTGTGGCAGGAGGTGCACTGTAGCCAGAGGTGCGTTGTGACAGGAGGTGCGTTGTAGCCAGAGGTGCGTTGTGGCCGGAGGTGCATTGTAGCCAGAGGTGTGTTGTGGCAGGAGGTGCACTGTAGCCAGAGGTGTGTTGTGGCAGGAGGTGCACTGTAGCCAGAGGTGTGTTGTGACAGGAGGTGCGTTGTAGCCAGAGGTGCATTGTGGCAGGAGGTGCATTGTAGCTAGAGGTGTGTCCTAGCAGGAGGTGTGTCATAGCAGGATGTGAACTATAGCTGGAGGTACGTTGGAGCAGAAGGTGTGTTGAAGCATGAGGTGTGTTGTAGTTAGGGGAAACACGAACAGAGAAGGGCTCTGGAAGGGGGAGTGGGCTGGGTGCTGAACTTAAATCATTAGATGGAATGTTTAACAGTTATCCCCAATGGAATATGAGCTTGCTTGTAGATCACTCCATGCAGATTGATAAGGGATATTGTGATTCCTATCTTTTAAGTTTTCAATTGTTGGTAGAGTACCTTGCTCAAATGCAACACAAAGTCTGGAAAATAGCCAGGATGTTAAGCTAAGTTTCCCACCCTGACCACAACTTAGATGGCTTTGGTCTTCTCAAAGGATTGTCTATTTAGAATTAGACATTATGGATGTCAATTCCACTGCATCACTAAAGAGTTATCCAGTCACTTTATGCTTTAATATCTATGTGTATAAAGGAACCATATTTCCATCTTTCTTGCCACACAGTGTGATTTTAAAGATTAAGGTATTCAACAAATGATTATTGAACATTTGCTGTATGCCAGATGCCTTGCATTAGAGCAAGGTGAGATTGAGCACAGGGACCAGTTAGGAATGGAGAAGGATCAGATGATACGGGTCATACTGAGACAGTGGCAGACAGGAGAGGAAGGGAGAGGCAGAGGGGTCTTAAGGATTATTTCACTTTACAAATACCATAAAATGTAGAGGACAAAACCAGATAATATTAAATATAAATTAAATTTTGATAATGCACTTTAAAAAAATGTTAGAGAATGTGAACTCTATCTCAGTGAAAAGAAAAAAAGGAATTGTCAGTATTTATGTGTCAAAAGATGAAGAAAAATGTGATTTCCCCAAATCAATAATGGCTATCTCTAAGTGAGGGCACTTGGGGTGATTTTAGGTTTTCTTCTTCTTTCTCTTCTTACTGTTATTTAAAATGTTTGATAACAGCCATGTCATACATGTGTAGTTAGCAGGCGTATATGTGAAAACTAGGTTGTCTTCAACTATATTCATGAAACTGAGCCCTCTTCCAGCTTTGATTCTCTCTGTGCCTTGCTCACATATAAAACTGAACAAGAACTAAATATATTCTGTGATTAAATAGAAAATAGAGAAATGGAAAACTCTTTGTCTTTGATACCTTCATATTCTACATCAAAAGATGACCCTAGTTTAAAAGGAAATTGTAAATGATAAAGCAAAGGCATTGTTCAAATTACCACTCTAAACATGGGCCTTCTAGAAGATTCTTTTAGATTTTTCTAAATGTCACGGCAAGCACAATTTCACAGGATAATAGGCACTGTGCATTTTCCCAGGTTTATAAACATTTAGTACCATACCATGATTACTCATAAATCCAGGGATTGCAATGGAACTATTTTTCCCTGGCAGTCTGTTTTTTTAATCCGGAATGATGTTAAGATTCAGAAAGGACTGGCTGTATTTAGTTCTGTTATTGGGGAGGACTGTAATTCTATATTTTTGTCATTGAGCCAGGGCCCAGGTTTTTTTTAGAATAATATGCTGGTCTTCTTTTCATAATTGGAGTTGTAAAACAGAAAATTTGGGTTCATGATAACAATCCTTTCTGAGGGCTGGTTTCCCTGTATAAAAGACAAAGGGGGGTAATATTTCATTTAGAACATATATCCCAATAAGATCCACCTGTCTTCCCTATAACTTCAAAGGAGGTTCAGCCTATTCAGTAAAGGTGACTTTTTTGTTTTCCAGTTTATTTTTTACTGATACATAATATTTGTACATATTTATGGGGCACGTATGATATTTCACTACACCCATAGGATATGTCATGATAGAAGGAATAAGTTTGAAAGATGACTTTTTATTAGCTGACTGTATGTGATTGTGAGTGAAGAAGGACGAAATGAGTCACAGCTGCTGAAAGAGTGTCTCGTGCCTGGAATGCTGGCTCTCAGGGCAGCTCCAGGGTGCACCATACTGCGCCAACTTTGGAAAGCAGAAAATAGTCTCTCCAGAAATTAATGGTGAGAGGAGGGATGGGTGGCTCATGGTTAATTAAGGCCAAAAAAATGAGGGTTTATTTCATTTCTACACTTAGATGAAACCCCAAGACCCTTCTCCATTCTGGATGGCCCTCTCTGCTGCTTGCCCAGCATGGCTACCACAGGTTCCTTTGCCCTCTGGGTTTGCAGAATTCTTTCTGATCACAGGCTTTGCTTAGCTGTTTGCAGAACTAGCATGGAGTCTTATCCTTGTATAGAGGGCAAACAGAGTGAGCCCAAGAAGAGAGGCGGATCTGACCATTCCCTGGGTGCTTGTGTTGAAGGAAACAGGTGTAGGATTTCAGTATACCATTAATTTTTCTACTATCTCTCATGGTAGAATGGCTGTGGTTGGCAGATAGATTATAGATTACTGCTGAGGAAGAAGTGATGATTTTATTTTTCAATGAAAAGGCAAGTCTAAAGCTCTTGCAGGGTGTCCAAACTTTTGGCTTCTCAGTGCCACACTGGAAGAAGTTGTCTTGGGCTTCACATTAAATACACAAACACTAATGAAAGCTGATGAGCAAAAAAAGTCCATGCATAATTTTTGTGCTATCTGCCACCACAGATAAGCAAACAAGTCCTCACATAATCTGCATGCAGCCAGTGGGCCACAGGTTGGACACGCTTGCTTAGGTAAGTGATAATTTTTAACACATATAACTCAGACCAAATTCTCCTCCAGTCCAAAATCTCCTGCTTTCACTTAGTACTCTAAGCCCAAGTTCTTCTTAGACTGGCCACCACACCCCGTGTGCTGTGGCCCCAGCCTTCTCTGCCCATCCTGTGCTCCTCCCAGCCCACGGGCTCTGGGCCTCCTTGCTCTTCCTTCTGTCCACACATTGGGCTTGTCTTGCTGGAGGCCTGAAATGCATGTCCCAGATCCCCAGTCCTCCTTCCCTCCTCTTCTCAAATCTCACCTTCCCTGTGAGGCCTGTTTGACCACCATGTGACTGACAACTTCCACCTCCTGCCCCTGCCTCCCTCCTTCTTTTTCGTTCTTGCACTTTTCACCTGTAGCACCCTTCCTCGTTGTACATATTCAGTTTTCTACATATCATTTACTTACTATTAAAAACATCCTCGTCTCTTTTATTCAGTGATGTACCTCAAGTGTCTCCAGCCATGCTTGGCACACAGTAGGCCTTCAAATTGGTGTTGGACAGAACTGAATGAAGAGTTAGTGGATCAGCTTCTCCATTTTCTACTTTTTCTGCATAAAATGATACTCTCTGTGAATTCATGGGGGGTGCCATGAACAGAGAAGTGTGTTGATTTTTTAAAGTCCTCTTAGCTTCTTCCGACATGCCAGGCATTGACCTAATCTCTTTGTGATCACAGAGGTAGCTGTTATCTTTAGTTTATAGTTAAGAGAAGCTGAGGCCTAGAGGGTTTGGAGAGTAATATGCTGGTCATTACAATACATAAAAATCAAGAATGTAAAATCTGCTCAGACGGAAGCAAACGAAGCCCTCCCAGCAATGCTGGTAAGTCCAGCAAGTTGAAACTTGCACAGGTGAATCAGAAAGGATGTTATTGACTGTGTTTCTTAAACATGAACTAATGGACCATAACACAGACTGTTTCAAAACCTTTTATAGTGACCTATCTAAAACATGGTTTTGAACCTAAGTCCTACTGACTCAAATGCCCACAGTCATGATCACTGATACACTGGACATGGGGCAGCAGGCTTAGCGGTGCCTCCCCTGTCTCCAGGTCAGCACCTGTGACTCCTGGGAGTGGGCAGTGCTGCCGGCAGAGCCTAGACTACAACTTGGGCCATGGGTGCTCGGATGAAGATGAGCTGGTTTGGTCGGTCAGCTGCTGGCAGGGTCATGGCAGTGACCAGGCACAGAGGCATTATCTTCTTCTGCAAGGACACAGGCCCACTTGAGAAATGTGACACATAGCAGTGGGGGCTGGCCTAAGCCTGCGGGAATTTCAGGAAGGAACACGGAAAGGTGCTGGGCCCCATCTTCAGCTAAAGAAACCTGGCCTCTTTGCCGGCCTCCTCCTATTCCATCACCCCCTAGGTGGCTTTCACCAGTGTTCACTTTTCTTATTTGGTCAGAACAGCAGTCCATGCTCACTATAGAGCTTGTGGAAAGTGCCAGTGTGTGCCCAGCCTAAAATACAGGCTCCCATTCCCCATCCAGAGATGGTGATGCTGACAGCGTGATTACAGCAAATGTTTCTTGAGCCCTGACTGTATTCTGGGTGCTGCAGTAAGCATTTAATATGAGCTTCTCATTTTTAAAATCCTCACCACGAGTCTGTGCGGTAGGTATCATTTTATCCACTTTACTGAGAAGGAAATGAGACAGAGCTGAGTGACCCCACCACCCCAATGACACTGCTGGCGAGTAGAGCAGCCAGGTCTCAAGCCAAATATTGGCATGGTTCCAGAACTCCAGCACAGGTGTTTTATTTCTGTGTTTTATTTCTGAGGCTTGTGTATGCACAAACATGTATTTTCTTTTTAAAGGGAAAAATGATAACTTTACTGAAGGAATAACAGACTCAGTATCATACAGATGTCCGTTCTCCTCAGATTCTTCTATAAATTCACTGTCATTAAATTCAAAATTTTAATTAAGCTCTTCATAGCTTTTTCCCCCCAATTTTTTACTGTGGTAAAATATACGTAACAAAATTTACTTTACCATCTTAACCATGAAGGAGACAGTTTAGGAGAATTAAGTACATTCACATCATTGTGCAAACATCACCACTGTCCATCTCCAGAACTCTTTATCTTGCACGGCCAAAACTCTGTTCACATTAAACAACTCTACACCCCTCTCCCACCCCTGGGAACCATCATTCTACTCTCTATAAACGAATTTGACTATCTTAGGTACCTCATATGACTGGAATCATACAATATTTGTCTTTTTGTGACTAGCTTACTTCACTCAGCTTAACGTCCTCAAGGTTCATACATATTGTAACATGTGCCAGAATTTCCTTTCTTTTTAAGGCTTAATAATATTCTACTGCATATAGATATACCACATTTTTTCTCATCTATTCATCTGTGAGTGGACACTGCAGTTACGCCCGTGTTTCGGCTATTATGAATAAGGTGTCTGTGAACATGGATATTCATGTACAAATCCTTCTTTGAGACCCTGCTTTTGGTTCTTTTGAATATATACCCAGAAGAGGAATTGCTGGATCATATGGTAATTCTATTTATAACTTTTTTAAAAACCATCATACTATATTCCACAGTGGCCAGGCTGCTTGACATTCCCACCAATAATGCACAGAATTCAAAGTTCTCCACCTTCTTGCCAATACTTGCTGTTTTCTGGGGTTTTTTAAATTGTGGCCATACTAATGAGTATGAGATAGTATCTCATTATAGTTTTGATTTCAGTTTCCATAATGATTAATGAGGTTGAGCATCTTTTCTTATGATTATTATTGTTTTTTGTTGTTGAATTTCAAGAGTCCTCTATATAGTCTAGATACATATATTGATCACTTATCAGCCATACAATTTACAAGTATTTTCCCCCATTCTGTAGGTTGCCTTTTCACTCTTTGACAATGGTTTTGATGCATACATTTTAAAATTTTCATGAAGTCTAATTTGTCTCCTTTTTTTATTGCCTGTGCTTTTGGTGTCACATTCAAGAAATCATTGTTAAATCCAATATATTGAAGCTTTTCTCATGTTTTATTCTATGATTTTTATAGTTTTAGGTTTAACATTTAGATCTTTGATTCATTTTGAATTAATTTTTTTATATGATGTTAGGTAAAGGCCCAACTTTATTTTTCTAAGCACCATTTGTTAAAGTGATGAATTGTCTTGGAACCCTTGTTAAAATCACTAAAAATGTGAGGGATTATCCTGGATTATCTATTCTATCTAAATGGCACATATGTCTCTCTTTTTGCCAATACCATACTGCTTTTATTATTGTGACTTTGGAGTGAGTTCTGAAATTAGGAAATGTTAATGGCATATATGTCTCTCTTTTTGCCAATACCATACTGCTTTTATTATTGTGACTTTGGAGTAAGTTCTGAAGTTAGGAAATGTGAGGCCTCCAACTAAAGGTTTATGAATGTGTTGATCTTTTCAAAGAAACAACTTTTGGTTTCATTGACCTCCCTATTATTTTTCTGTACTTCATTTACCTCTGCTCTGATATTCATTATTTCCTTCCGCTTGTTGTTGGTTTTGACTTTAATTCTTTCTCCTTGTTCTAGTTCCTTAGGTTTTAAAGTTAGATTGTTGATCTGAAATCTTCCATGGTTTTATCATAAGCACTTATGGCTACAAATTTGCCCCTGTCAGACTGCTTTTGCTTGTTCCACACATTTTGGTATGTTGTGTTTTCATTTTTTTTTTGGTCTTTGTTATCATCTAATTTCCCTTGTGATTTATTTTCCAAGCATTGTTTTTTTAAGAGTTGGCTATTTAATTTCCACACATTTTAAAATTCCCATTTTCCTTCTGTTATTGATTTCTAATATCATCTTATTGTGGTAAGAAAAGATACTTTGTATGATATGTGTCTTTTAAAATCTGTTGAAGCTCAATTTGTGGTATAACATATGGTCAATCCTGGAAAATTTACATGTGTACTTGAGAAGAATGTGAATTCTTTCTATATTCTTGCCGATACTTATTATTTTCTGTTTTCTTTTTTTAAATAGTGGTCATATTAATGGGTGTGAGGTGGTATCTCATCAGTTTTGATTTAAATTTCCATAATGATTAGTGAGGTTAAACATATTTTCATGTCAGTATTGACTCTTTGTATATCTTCTTTTGATAATTGTCTATTCAAATCCCTTACCCATTTTGAGTTGGATTGTTTGGTTTTTGTCCTCCTTTTTTGTTG
The DNA here is from genome assembly GCA_963575145.1 of Galago senegalensis. Taxonomy (NCBI): domain Eukaryota; kingdom Metazoa; phylum Chordata; class Mammalia; order Primates; family Galagidae; genus Galago; species Galago senegalensis. Next base: position 18,097 of record CAUYTI010128936.1, read on the forward strand.
ATGTCACAAAATTACCTTTACATAATATGTGCTCCAAATCATGAACTAAAGTTCAAGTAATGTATTAGTCTCTTAAGTTATGTAGGTAAAAATGTTGAGTCAAAGTTACAATAAAGTTAGCTTTTAGACTAATAATTGCTTTTCAAGATATTTATTAAACTCTTAAAGCATGTAGAAAACAAAAAGTTGATCTATGCACCCTTGCTACAGTTTTATAATTTCCCATGTTATCACCTATATTAAGATCTTCATTTCTTCATTTATACTTCATTTATACTTCTGGACTGACTGACTATAAACTGGTTTGACTGATTTGCTAGGGTGGCTCACAGAACCCCAGGAAATATTTTACTTACATTTACCCATTATTATAAAGGATATCACAAAGGATATTGATGAACAGCCAAATGGAAGGGATGTATATAGAGCAAGTTACAGAAGGGGTGTAGAGCTTCTGGAAAATAGCTTTGTAGTAGTCCTCCCTTCTCCATGGTTTCACTTTCTGAAGAGTGAAAGTTATTATCTTGTGTCCTTCCAGTGTACTGAATTTCCCTCAGCATTTATTGCAGGACAGGTCTACTGGTAACAAACTTTCTCAAGTTTTGTCTGTCTATAAATGTCTTAATTTTCCCTCGCTTTTGAAGGACAGTTTTCCATAGACAGAACTGTGATATTGCAAAATAAATATTTGGTCTTTGTCCCTGTTTCCTGGCATATAGCTCCTAAAATCCTTGGAATCTTCTGAATAAGAGTATCTCTTGTATGCTAATGAGGTGACTAGTTACTAGTAGACCTTTGATATTTTCAGAATGGGAATTAGTCATCTGAAAAACAAAGGCCTGATTAGAGGGTTGAGATTTCAGTCCCACCATCCAATCCCTGGGGAGGAAAAAGGGGCTGAAGGTTTAATTGATCATTAATGACTAATGATTTCATCAGTCATGTTTACAGAATGAAACCTCCATAAAAGCCCCCCAATTCTGGGATCAGGGAGCTTCTGGATAGCTGAACACATGGAAGTGTCTGGAAGGTGGTAGGCCCAGATAGGGCATGGAAGCTCTACACCCCTTCTATAACTTGCTCTATACATCTCTTCCATTTGGCTGTTCATTGGTATCCTTTGTGATATCCTTTATAATAATGGGTAAATGTAAGTAAAATATTTCCTTGAGTTCTGTGAGCCACCCTAGCAAATCAGTCAAACAAGTTTATAGTCAGTGGGTCAGAAATGTAAGTGACAACCTACAACTTAGAAGCTGGCATTTGAAGTGGAGGGAAATCTTGTGTGACTGAGCCCTCAAACCTATTGGATCTTACACTATTTCCTATTGTCAGAATTGCATTGAATTAGAGGACATCATCTGGTATCTGCTAAAGAATTGATTGCTGTTGGAGAAAAATATCCATGTATTTTTGTGACAAAAGATGGGGTATTCTGTGTGTGTTGACTGTGAATGATGAGTATACAAGATTTAAAAAAAAAATAATTGACATGTTTTTTATGTTGTTGTTGTTTAATTTTAGTACTTCTGCCTTCTGGCCTCTGTTTCTGATAAGAAGTCCAGTAATCTCATTGAGAATCCTTTGTATCTGATAATCACTTTTCTGTTGCTACTTTCAAAATTCTCTTTGTCTTTTGATAGTTTTATTATACTATTTCTAAGTGAGGGTCTTTTTTAGCTCATCCTACCTCTACATTCATCCTATATCCATCCTTCCTGGATGTTTATATTCAAGTGCTTCATCAAATTTGGGAAGGTTTACATATTATTTCTTCACATATTCTTTTTGACTTTTTGTCTTTTCTCCTTGGATTACCACAGTTATTGTTGGCTGGCTTCATGGTTCCTGCAAGTTCCTTAGGCTATGCTCACTTTTCCTTTATCTTTTTTCTTCTTGTTCCTTAGACTCAATTATTCTATCTTCAAGTTCACTGATTCTTCCTTTTGCCTGCTCAAATCTGCCTTTGAATCCCTCTAGTGAATTTTTCATTCCAGTTATTATACTTTTTAGCTCTAGAATATCTTTTTTATTTCTTTTCAGGTTTTCTATCTCTGATGAAACATTTTGTTCACACACAGTTTTCTTGACTTTTCTATGTCATCTTTTAGTTCTTTAAACATCTTTTTTTCTTTTTAGAAAAATTTATTTCAGAATATTACAGGGGTAAAAACAGAAACTGCTTTTGTACAATTTGGGTCAAAGTTATTATTGTGGCCATCACCCAGATAGGGTACATTGTACCTGTAGGTGTGAATTTACCTATCTCCTCATCCTATCTCCCACTTGCTTGATTTTTGGTGAGTGTCATTTCCATATGTTTACATTAAGTGTTGATCAATTAGTTCCACTTTAATAGTGAGTTTATGAGGAATATGTTTTTCCATTATTGTGATACTTCAGTTAGGAAAATGGTCTCCAGTTCCAGAAATTTTAGTTCACCATTTTTTGTGGCTAAGTAGTACTCCATGCTATACATACATCATATAACTCACTCATGTATTGATGGGAACTTGGACTGTTTCCACATCTTTGCATTGCAAATTATGCTGCAGTAAGTTTAAGAATGCAGGTATCTTTTTCATAAAATGTCTTTTTTTCTTTTGGGTAAATTTCTTGTAGTAGGATTTCTGGATCAAATGAGAAGTCTACTTTTAGTTCTTTGAGATAGCTCCATACTGCTTTCCACACAGGTTGTACTAGTTTTCAGTCCCACCAACACTATCTGAGTGTTCTTACTTCTCCACATCCATGCCAGAATTTATTGTTTGGGGACTTTTGGATAAAAGCCATTCTCACTAGAGTTAAGTGATATGTCATTGTAGTTTTGATTTTCATTTCCTTGATGATTAGAGATGCTGAGCATTTTTTCATATGCTTGTTGGCTATTAATCTTCTTTCGAAAAGTTTCTGTTCACATCTTTTGCCCTCTTTTTAATGGAGTTGTTTTTTCTTGCTGATTTGCTTCAGTTCTTTATAGATTTTGGTTATCAGCCCTTTATCAGATGTACAACATGGAAAATGTTATTTCTCATTCTGTAGGTTATCTATTTGGTTGTTTCCTTGGCTGTGCAGAAGCCTCTTAATTTAATCAGGTCCCATTCATTAATTTTTGCTGTTGCTTTGAGTACCTTTGGAGTCTTTAAACTATAAAGATAGCTGTATAAAAGTCTTTGTCTAGCAGATGTACCATCAGGTCTTTTTCAAGGATAGTTTCTGCTGGCTTATCTCTTTTCCTTTTCCTGTTTCACCGTATGCCTTGTGATTTTTGTTGTTGAAAATTGGACATATAAATCTAATAATATGCTAATTCCATTAGGTGGATTCTCCCTATTTCCCAAGTTTTGCCTCTTTGTTTTGGCTTTTTCTTTTTTGACTGATGTAGGCAGTCTCAGTGCCAAGGATCTACTTGAAGTGTAAACCTAAGGCCTTTTCAGGTCCTTTTTCAGCCTACATCTTGCCCTGGGCATGTGCTATGAATTTTCAGTCTACTTTGTATGTGTGATTGATGTTGAGTGTCCTAAACTTCTATGTGTAGCTCCCAAAAAGAAAAAGGAAAGAGAGAGGAAACAAAGGCACCAGCTCATTAAATTTCTTGGAAGTTACTTCAGCCAGATTTGACTTGACTTTGACCAAGTTTGCATTTTATTTTAGAAATACAGCTTTATTGAGATACAATTTAAGTACAATAAATATCACCCATTAAAGGATTTAATTCAGTGGTTTTTAGTAGATTTACAGTTGTGTGGCCATTGCCATATCCAGTTTAGGACATTTTAGAGGAGGAGGGCTTGCAACATTGAAGGAAAGTGGAACAACAATGGTCACTGCCTCTATTATTGCATCTCTGTGATTAGAAGCAACAATCAGATCAGAACACAGCTGTCTGATACTTGCCCACCTTAGCCCCTGAAAGTTGTATGCAGGTTGTCCCAGCTGCCTGGGATTAGGGAGTGAGGACTAGGTAGCTGTTACTGTGCTAAGAGGTGAAACTGACCAACATTAACAGCAGTTTACCACCCTAACCTTCCCCTGGAAGTTACAAGCCTTTAATAGACTCCCAAATAGTTACATCAGACATGTTTTACCAGTGTGATTGTTGTCTGGGTGGGAAAACAGATTTCTAGTGCTTCCTACTTCATCTTCCAAGAATCCTCCCTATACTTTTATAATACACATCTATAAACTTTATAATTTAAACACAGAACTGGAAGGAAAATATATAAAATCAATAGCTGGATGCCTGGGGTGAGAAGACTAATGAGTACAGGGTTTCTTTGGGCCAGGACAGAATGTTCTAAAGTAGATAAGGCAGTGGTTGCACAACTGTGTACATTGTGTACTAAAAATCGTATTGATTGTATTCTTTAAGTGGGTGATATTTATGGTATAAAAATTACATGTCAGTAAAGCTGTTTTTTAAAAAAATGTCAGCTAGAGCTAACAAAAGCCTTCTTAAAATGCCACCGTGTAAGGAATTTTGCTGAAAATGAGCCAGAACTGTATGAATAATGTTTCAGAATAAGTAAAATAAAAAATTATAAAAGTTACTTAAAAAGAAAAAATTAAGATTGTATTATAGTAAATTTCAGAGTCATTTTAATGTTTTACAACAAAAAAGATGTCCCAACCATTTTGGAAACGAGTTTCTTTCCTTCCCCCCAGTAAAGCAGAGTGCCTTAAATGTATTAAGTCCAGTTTCCTCCTGTCTCCCTGTTTTCCCTAATGTGTATTATTTCCCACATGCTCATCTTATGTAGGTACTTCGCACGTATTATCTCATGCACTCTTGCATGTAAGCTACACTCACAAATGTGATCCCACACAGACAACCCTAATGAGAGAGGTCTCCTTAATATACCCCAACTTAAAGATGCCAAATTCAAAGTGCAAAAAGTTTAACCCAAGCCCATAAAGGCACATTAATAGTTTTCTTTCTTGGATTTTGCATTGGAGTGATGCTCAGAAAACTTTGCACTTACATCTTTAAGCTATTTAGAAGTAATTTAGGGACACAGTAAGACTCTAATTTTCATTGTAATAAATGGTTAGCGGTTCTAAAACAGTATGTAAAATGATTCATTCCTCCTCCATTTGAGATGTTTCTAATTATAATATTAAATTCTAATATCTATATTTAATGTACTAATTTATTATCTACTTACAAACTTTATTCTTTTTATTGAATCCAATTTAAAACAAGGAATTTTGTACCCTTTAATATCTTATTAGCTTCACTTTGCTACTGGGTTTTTGGGGTTTCAGATCTAGATAATCATTACATTTTCTCACATTATAAGAAAAATGACCTGGTTTCACAGAAAGATAAAACGATTATTTAGACTCATATTTATTTTAACTGATTTCAACACTTACCACTCATCTTTTTCTGCCATGACTTCCTCATTCTTGTGCCCTTGACTTTCTGGTACGTTTGGTCCTGGGTCCCTGAGACAGTGGCCAGGCAGGCAGTGAGGAGGAGCTGTCCTCCCCTTTCTTGGCTCTCTCTCCATTAGCTGGCATTTCCTAGGTTGGTTTTTCTCTATTGAGCTTCACCTGCTCAGTAATCAGCAGCTGTTTTCCCAAACATTTGGCTGTCTTCAATCTGGTTGTCAGTGCTGAGAGTTTTCTCCTTCCTCTAAGTTTTCATGATGGGAGACTGTGCTGAGCACTGTCACGCAGATGTCTTTTACATATTCATTTTAACTTTTCTCCATCAACATAAATTTGATTTATTTATGAATATATGCATAAGATCTCTTCTGATTTCATCAAAATAAGCAGTTTCTTAAATGAGGGGAAGATCCTTATTTAGGAATAAATGAGGAAAAATGTTAAATTTAGGATCTTCAGACTTTTAGGGATAAGCCATGAAGAGATGGAAGCCCCTAGAACATGAAGGTCATCTTCTCACAGGCATGACCCACTTCTAAAGAACCTGGTGGCTGCTCTAAGCACCACGGTATTTTCTGACACTTCTCACAAACCGTTGTAGCCAATGCAAACATGACTTTGCTGTGAGGTTGGCTTCTCTGCGATCCCACATCCTGTCAGACAGCGTGCCAGAGTAGTGAGGGAGAACAGAAATTAGCTGCAGCTATTTTCGGAATGCCTTCCTTCTATAGGAAACCAAGTTGCTAGTGTCTGGTGGTGTTCTGAACAAATTGTTCCTCATCCTAAGCAATGGTATGAAAGCTTACTGGCCTGGAAGATGATCACCCAAAGGTATTTGTTCTATTTGTTCATTCGTTTGTTTTTTCACCTCTGCCTGCCCCAGTGCCCTAGTGGGGAATTAGGCAGCAAATGGTCTAGACTAGAAAATGGTCTTTTTCTTTGTTGAGCATGATGGCTGGCCACCTGGCAGATTTGAAAAGGTCCCACATGGTTAACATTCAAGGAAACTTCCCTCATGAGAAGGGCAGAAGGACTGTCCCCTGGTCTGCAGACCAGGCTTGAAAATACAACCATGTCTCTGCTCATACTTGTTCCAAGTCTGGCATTATGTTTCTGGATTGCTAATCTACCTGCTGATGAGCATTGGTTTGGGTGTGCACCCATTGGTTTGGGTGTGCACCCCCCCCCCAGGAGGGATACAGAAACAGCCTCAGGGCCTCCCTGACTGCTTTGACTAGCATTACATTTGATTATGAACTAAATTTATTATTAGCTTAAGATATATTCATGTTTGATTGTTTGAGGAAATTGAAGCATAGAAAACTTAATTACATCTAATACCAAACTTTACTTACTTACATTTTTCCTAGTCCACAAATTTGGGCACCAATTGTGTGACAATCACTGGAATACAGTGAGAACCCTGACCTCACGGCCCTTACAATGTAGTGGAGAGGACAGGTAGAAATGCTTTCAGAATATAGCGTGGCAAGTGCCAAGAGTAGGGTAAATAGGGATAGCCCAGGAGCTTAAGAGAGGGGTGTCTCACTGTGATGGGGTAGGAGTCAGAGAAGCTTTCTGAAGGTGAGCCTTGAAGGATACACACGGGAGGTGTCCAAGCAGGGAGGGAGTAGGGGAGGACATTTCAGGCAGAAGTCACAGCCTAGAGATGCTACTGGGAGGTGCGGATAGCTCTGTCTAACTGCAGCCTTGTGATTATAGAAGTGCATGGGAGCCCTAGGAGATGGGTTATATAATAAAAGTCTAACCCCATGAAGTCCCATGACAATGAGCTATGTGTATAGAACTGATTTTGGTCTTCCTACTCTTAATCTGAGCTGCAAATACATACTTAATAAGAATAACACGCTATGCTCATTTTATTTTCTTTGTGCTCCTTTGGTCAAAGATGCTTACATGTTAATGAGTGGAAACGGGATGAAGAGACCAGTAGCATTCAGCCAAACATGGAGTGAGTATAAAATTTGTACAAAATACCGTTCTATGTGATATGGGTCTTAAAAAACAAACAATAATAATGCTAGTTAAACTTTATCATATTACCTGCCATCCAAAAAAAATAGCTTGCAGTTGGCATGTGTCTAACTAAATTTTTAAGTGATGTATTATTAGGTAAGAACACATGTATATGTGTGTACATGTATTTTTTTATTTATATATTCACCTATACACAGGGTTGATTTTCAAACATTAGCATGCATCAGAATCATGTGAAGGGGCTTGTTGAAACATTTTTGCCAGTTCCCACCATTAGTGTTTCTGAATTAATATATTTGGGGTTGGAGCCAAGAATTTGTGTTTCCAAGTAAGTTCCCGAGTGATGCTGAAGCTGCTGGTCCAAGAACCACTGATATAGATTAAAGAAGTTCAAGTGTATGAAAGTCAAAACATTAAGGCCTAATCAGAGCAGTGTAAAGTGACCTGTGAGGTGAATATTGTACCTGCTCTCAAAGAAGGGGAGAAAAATTGGGTGTCAAACATGAGCCAGGAGGTCACGTGGGCTTGAGGGGATGGCATGTGCAAAAAGGAGGTGGAGAAGCAGTTTTGCTGAAATGAGCAATAGGCTAGTTGACTTTGCTTGTGTAGAGAATTTCAGGTTATGAAATAATGAAAAGGTAACAGAGAATGTTAGACTAGGAAGAAGGGGAATGAAGTGTCTATCAGGGTCTTTAACAAAGCTGAAATGTTTGTATCTTGAATAATAGGCACAGTAAATTATATTAACAGGGCCCTCAGTAGCAATAAAATAGAGCTTAGAGCAAGGCACTTTCTAAGTCTTATTGGATAAACAAGGGCTGGGAAAGGCTGCAGGCACTCAGGCAAACAGAAGGCTGTGTTTTCCTAGATGTATGGTGATAAAGACTTATGCCCAGCTTTTGTATGGGGAAATACCGGTAGGAAAGTAAAATAGAAAAACCACAGAGAAAACTACAGGAAACTTACATTTTCTTCATTGGTTTTCTAAAATAGCATTCTTTATATTTTCACTGGTTAATGAATTGTTCACTGAACAATAATTTACAGAGTAACTCCAAAAAAAATCTTTCTTCCTCAATTTTCTTATCCCAAAAATGGGGATTATACAGCAAGTCTACATTTGGGTCGTACATGGAATGGATCAACAAAATAATTAGTATAAAGTACTTTGATCATCTAAAAGTCTGAATATATTGTTATTGCTAGCGACAGAATGAGAAATCAAGTTATCACGTGGATTTAAATTGGCTCAGAGAAAGGAAATTTGTGCAAATTTCCTTCATAGATGGAGTTAATGGGGTGCCTCAGGAATTGGTGCCCAGCATATGAAATAATTAGTTGGAGAAAACTAGCTGGCTCATTGAAGTAGTTGATGACACAAAATTATGTAGGCTAGTAAAAACTACAGAGAATTCTATAAAATATTCCAGAAGGAGCTAATCAAACCGTATGACCAGAAAATAGGACAGCAGTTCCATTTTAATGAAGATAAATGATTTTCTTAGAAAAGGAAATAGATTCCATTTTCTCAGCATGTTGATTAACCAAGAGATATCAGAGGGAAAAGCAGTGTCGTGGTACTTAAGACATTTGTTAGACTGCTGAAGTGTCACATTCATTCCTTCATTTCTTTATTCGTTCACTTCTTTGCTAGACTCTTTGTTCAACACACACTTTCTGACCATCTGTGTTTCAGCAGGGGAGTCAGGAACAAAAGTGAAGACACTGTCCCTGCCTTTCAAGTAGCTCATGGTTCAGTGACAAGGGACAGAAAGGTAGACAGATAGTGAAATTGAATGTATTCACTTTGTGTTGCTGAGTAGCAGATTACACAAAGCCAGCCGCTAAGACAACACATTCTATCTCAGTTTCCATGGTCAGGAGTCTGAGTGTGGCTTATCTGGGGTTATCTGCTCCAGATCTCAGAAGGCTGCAGTGAAGCTGGTGGCTGGCTGCATCCTTATCTGGAGGCTTGAGTGGGGTAAAATCCATTTTTATGCTCATGTACATTGTTGGCAGAATTGACTTCCTTGTGGCTATATATAATAATCAAGCAGACCCAGCTTTTTGCTTGCTGTCTTCTGGAGGTTGTTTCAGCTACTTGAGGCCATCTGCTATTCTAGAAGTTGCCTTCAGTATCCTGCCACATGAGTTGGTTCAACATGACCATCTACTTCCTCAAGTTAGCAAGGAGCCTAACTCCAGTCTAGCACTGACACTTCTGTAACAGAACCTAACTGTGGGACTGATATTGCATCATCTTTACTGTATTATATTGGTTATAAACAAGTTGCTGGTCCCTCCTGCACTCAAGGTGAGGGAATTATGAATGCATGGACATGAGGAGCTGGGTAATATAGAATGGAGTCATACCTTTGGGTCTATCTGCCACAGTCCTAGGCTAGAGGCTTCCAAGCAAAGAACACTTCTGAGACAAATGAACTCAGAAGGTTATCAGACTTGTTATTCATCCATTTTTCTTGATACTTTGGGTTACATCCTTGAATTATTTAAGGTTACTGGATAGTTTTATAACCAAACTGGTAGGACTGCCTTTATTAAGTCATTCTTTATTATTATGCTATCAAATTTTATCAAATTTCATATACAATAGTAATTTTAAAATAGCTGTTTAATTATTGGTCAAAAATATAATACTAAAAGGACAAAATTTACATGTATCTAAATATTTTAGTTTAACCTAAAGTCCATTAACATGAATATGTCAACATTATAAGTTCAGTTTAGGTTTCTTTTCCACTGATCAAGCTCTTAAAGACATATTTGAAGTAATGTGAGTGAAAAAGACTTCTTTTTATTTTTTTTAATTAAATCATATACACATAGATCATGTACACAATAATGCATTTATGGTGTACAATGTGCTGATTTCATATAGAATTAGGAATACTTACATCATAGTAGTTAATGTATACTTCATCTAATAATGTATACTTCATGTAAGCTAATGTAAGCTAATGTATACTTCATCTAATTTACTTAATTATTGTTAAGACATTTATATTCTATACTTAATAGATCCCACATGTACCTTTGCATTATGCACCATAAGTGTGACCCCAACATTCATCCTCCCTCCATCTGACCTCCCTTCTACCCTCCTATCCCCACCTCCTTGCTCCTTCATCCTTGGTCATAGATGTGATCTACTCTTCATATGAAAGTGTGAGTGATTGTAAATTGGTTTCATAATAATACTGAGTGCATTGGATATATTTTTTTGCCATTCTTGAGATACTTTACTAAGTAGGATATGTTCCAGCTCCATCCACGTAAACATAAAAGAAGTAAAGTCTTTGTCTTTTTTAAGGCTGCGTAATACTCCATGGCATACATTTACCACAGTTTTTTTTTATTTCTTATAGCATAACTGTGTACATTAATGCAATCATGGGGTGGGTTGATGGGCACTATTATGAATTGAGCTGCAGTGAACAATTTGGTGCAACATCTTTGTTAGAAAGTGATTTTTGGTCTTTTGGA
>CAUYTI010128940.1:0-15334 GCA_963575145.1 Galago senegalensis
GGGACCACAGGCGTCCTCCATAACGCCTGGCTATTTTTTGGTTGCAGCCATCATTGTTGTTTGGCGGGTCCGGGCTGGGGATTTGAACCCGCCACCTTAGGTGTACATGGCTGGCGCCTTAGCCAGTTGAGCTATAGGCGCCGAGCCAGCACCTCAAATTCAAAATGTCCAAAACAGAACTCATGAGCCTCTCTCCAAACCTGATTCCCATCTGCTATTTCCTCCTCAGTGAACAGCATCACCAGTGCACCAGCAAGAAACTAAGCATATTTGACTGCTTTCCTCTCTCTGTAATACAATCTGTCAAGTCACTTCAGTTTCACCTCTTAAATACTGAATTCATCACTTCTCTTCACCTACCATCATTTCTCTAAAATGATTGTGATACCCTCCTTTTTTTTTTTTTGAGACAGAGCCTCAAGCTGTCCCCCTGGGTAGAGTGCCATGGCATTACAGCTCACAGCAACCTCCAACTCCTGGGCTCAAGTGAGTCTCCTGCCTCCGCCTCCCAAGTAGCTGGAACCACAGGCGCCTACCACAACGCCCGGTTATTTTTTGGTTGCAGCAGTCATTGTTGTTTGGCGGGTCCGGGCTGGGGATTCGAACCCGCCACCTTAGGTGTACGTGGCTGGCGCCTTAGCCAGTTGAGCTATAGGTGCCGAGCCGATACCCTCCTTTTGTAGCTGACTCTACTGACTACTTCCCAAGTCATCTCCATACTGCAAGTGAGACTTTCAAATCCTGAGATCAAAGAAGAATTCTAACATGGCCTACAAGGTCTTGCCCCTGCATGGCCTGACACCTACTTACTTCTCTATCCTTGTCTTGAACTATGCATGTTTTCCGTAACAGCCTCAGTTTCTTCCAATTTCTCTTACGATGTTCCTGGTAGCCTTGCTGGTTTGAATGGAATGCCCCTTCCCTTCCTCTTCACCTACCATACTCCTACAAATTCTCCAGACTCAAACAAATGCCAATTCTTCTGAAGCTTCCCTTGACATCAATGGCTGGATCATATCAGCCTGTTATAGATATTTATAGCCCCCTATACTTCTTTAAACATTTCTTTGTGTGCTTTTTTTTTTCCCCTTTTGGTATTACTGCCTGAGCTGTAACTTACATCAAGGCAGAAACTAATTTCAAATGCTGCCCTTTGCCTTGTACAGTGTGTGTATGGCACATCTTTGGTGCTTTGTAAATATTTTTTGTATGGATGATGATGATGAAGAGCTTATGTTCCTTTCATCCACTCATGAAATTTAATTACATGACATTTTCAAAGGTGTAAGTGATTGAGGAATTTAACCTATAGCAATACTTACCTATTGTACCAAGATATATATGCAAGGATGTTCATTACAACACTGTAATACCATCAATCTGGAAACAACCTAAATGTTCATCAATAGGAGAATGGTTAAATAAATTGTTATGTATGTATAGGTTGGAATAGTACACCGCAATTAAATAAAATGATAACCTAGATAAGCTGTTGAATGAAAAAGGCAAATTATAGAATATGAATAATATGATCTCATTTCTAATACAAAAAACTATCATACATATAATTTGTACCTCAAGTATACAAATAAAGTCTGAAAGGAAACTGTTAACGGTGGTTACCTCTAAGAAGAGATGGAAAACAGGGAGTGGTGTAAAGGGTAACTTATTTTTCCTATATTTATTTACAAACTGTTTGAAGTCTTTTCTACATGAATGTGCTACTTTCATATACTTTAAGGAGTGTAACTATAAAAGGGCAATGTTCAAAATTTACCTTTGTAAGCTGAGTGGGGTCAAACCGAAGAACCTTCTGGCTACAGCAGGGGTAAACCCCCGTGCCAACAGCACTCGATGGACCTGGAGCAGTGGGATAAACGACTGTTTCTGGGTGGAACTGACAATGTGAAAATTCAATACAGGGAAATGCCTGAATAAAAAAAAAATATATAAAATCAATTACTATTCCCACAATGAAACTACACATCTCAAAATTACCTGAGAACACATACTGTAGATTCCATCTATATAAAATGTACAGATAAGGCCAATATACAGAGACATAAAGTAGATTAGTCATTGCCAAGGGTTGGAGGTTAACGGGAGGTAGCAGCAAATGGGCATAGGGGACCTTTTTGTACTTATGTACTTTTTATCAGTATTATACACCATGGACTACTCTCTTTTTATTTATACACTACTTCCTTAACTTTCCTAACAACATTGGTTTTCCTCCCATTGTTACATAAGGGAAATGTGCTAAAATTGGATGGTGGTGATGGCTGCACAACTCTGTAAATATACTAAAAAAATCAGTGAATCATACTTAAAATGAATAAATGAGTGAATTTTATGGTATATAATTCTACCTCTATAAAGTAATTACACAGCAAAAAACAAAATCACCTTACTCAAAATTCCAATTAATTAAACTGACTAGGAGTACATTCAAGTCAATCACCTCAAAAGATTTCCAAAGAAAAATAAAATTTTGCATCATCTGGTTATTTATTTTTTAAAGAGACAGGATTTTCCTCTGTTGCCCAAGCTGAAGTGGTGTGATCATAGCTCATGGCATCAAACTCCTGGGCTATAGGGATCCTCCCAACTCAGTCTCTGGAGTAGGAGAAATATAGGCCACCACACGTAGCTAATTTTTATTAATAATTTTTTTATAGAGACAGTGTCTAGTTTTGTTATCTGGGCTGGTCTTGAACTCCTGGCCTCAAGCAATCCTCCAAATTAGGCCTTTCAAAGTATTAGACTTATAAGCTTGAGTTAAATATTTACCTTAAAAAAATACATAACCTTTTTTTTTTTTTTTGAGTCAGAGTCTCAAGCTGTCACCCTGGATAGAGTGCTGTGGCATCACAGCTCACAGCAACCTCAAACTCTCAGGCTTACATGATTGTCCTGCCTCAGCCTCCCAAGTAGCTGGGACGATAGGTGCCTGCCACAACGACCCGGCTATTTTTTGGTTGTGGTTGTCACTGTTGTTTGGAAGGCTCGGGCTGGATTCAAACCTGCCAGCTCTGGTGTAGGTGGCTGGCACCCTAGCTGCTTGAGCTACAGGTGCTGAGCCACCTTTGATGTAATTTTTAAGGTAAATATTTAGCATCTATATTAATAAAATTTGTGAAGTAACTTTGAATCATTGACTTTGAAATCTCTGAGAAAAACTTACCAAGGCTAAACTATAAAGTTAATAGTCAGGTTTATTTGTAAGTTGGTAAATAATTCAAAGAACGAAAAAAAATTAACAATTTTAAGCACTGATCTTGAACACAACAGCATTCACAAATATCTATAATAGCTTCTTTTTTTTTTTGAGACAGTCTTATTTTGTCACCCTGGGTAGAGTGCCATGGCATCATCATAGCTCATAACAACCTCAAACTCTTGAGCTCAAGTGATCTTCTTGCCTCAGTATTTCTATTTTTAGTAGAGATGGTATCTCACTCTTGTTCAGGCTGGTCTCGAACTCCTGACATCAAGCAATCCACTGGCCTCAGCTTCCCAGAGTGCTAGGATTACATGTTAGCCATCATGCCCAGCCCTAAGCAATGGCTTTTAATTAAAAATTTTGATTATGATAAAAGCTGTAAGATATATATTCTCATGACACAATATTTTATAAACAACTGTTTTGTGAGTTTATGAATTCTCCATAATAAATATTAAATATTATCTACCAATAGTCAATGTGCTAAAAAGAAGAAGAATAAAACCCCTCAAAATTCCTGTTAAACAAGTCAGATTTTGGAAGCTTGAGATCCCTGATTATAAATGATGCTCCAGTTGTGATGCGGACCACTATATGCTAATTAGACTAAGAACAACAAAAAAACCCAAACATGACAATATCAACTGCTAGTGAGATGTGGGACAGGCTACCATATAGATGTGAACTAACTATATATGTCTTATATAATACATGGCTGGCGGAAACGCAAAATAGTTCAGGGAACTTAGAAAACTATCAGGCATGGTAATTGTTAAAATTCACCATACAACCCAGCAATCCCACTCCTACATAATTAACTAAGGGAAGTAAAAGGCCAAATTCACACAAAAACCTGTATGGAAGCGTTCACAGCAGCTTTCTTCACAACAGCCCAAACTAGAAACACTACAAATGTCCTTCAACTAGTGAATGGCTAAACATACTGTGATATATTTTTACAAAAGATTGCTACTTAGCAATAAAAAAGAACATGATTCATGAAACAACGTGTATAAATTTCACTACCATTTTGCTGAGAGAAACTAGACTCAAGATGCTAAATACCATCTGATTCTATTTATATGACACTCAGGAGCAGGCAAAGGGATAAAGATAGGAAACAGATCAGTGGTTGCCAGAGGCTAGGGCAAAAGAAGAAATTGACTTAAAAGGGGCACAAGGAAATTTTTTTAGGGTAATAGAAGTATTCTATGCTTTGCTTGTAAAGGTACTTACACAACTGCATACGTGTGTCAAGACTCACAAAAAGGATGTAATGTATTTAAATTATACTTTAATTACACCTAATATTTAAAAAATTGGAGGAACACAGGGAATCCTTTGGGTGGGACCTTATACAGTGATGATTTTGATAACCTCTTTTCCTTCTTTCTACTGAAAATCATTACCCAAGTGACAGAAAATTACTGAGAAGAGGAAGCCTTCAGGAATTTGTAAGAAATTATAACTATGTATAGGAAATTCTAGATTTACCTATAAGATTAATTAGTAACTAGAATTAATTAGCCCCCCTCTCTGTGACTTATAAAGACCTATTCCATAAAAGGGTTTATTATAGGTTCCTTCAAATAGAAAGCTTTCTTATACTTTTATTATAGACTTCATTTATAAAAGGAGAGCAAAAACTTTTAAAGAACAGAATTATTGCAACGAGGGCACATATCAACATCATCATAATTGCAAACATTTTCTGAATTTCTAGAGAAATGAATGGGCCAACAAAGACAGTTTGGCTAAAAATAATTGAAGGTAATAAGGATTCCAATCGACTTCATTACTTAAAACCTGTTGCTTTTCTAAAAATTCAACACGGAATTATTTTAGGAATGAAAATAGAAAAAAGAAAGAAGAAACATGGTAAGAGAAAGGAAGCCAGATGCAAGCAATGTTTCACAGCATCATTAGTTTTGCCACTATTTTTTTCCTTTTCTTTCTTTCTTTTTTTTGGAGACAGAGTCTCACTCTGTTGCCCAGGCTAGAGTGCTGTGGTATCTAGGGCAACCTCAAACTCTTGGGCTTAGGTAATCCTCTTTCCTCAGCCTCCCAAGTAGCTGGGGCTACAGGCATGGGTGCGCCACCACACCTGGCTAGTTTTTCTATTTTTAGTAGAGATGGGGTCTCACTCTTGCTCAGGCTGGTCTCTGACTCCTGAGCTCAAGCAATCTATCTGCCTTGGCCTCCCAGAGTGCTAGGATTACAGGATTGAACCAGTGTACCCAGCTGTTTCTTTCTTTTTTAAAGAGATGTTGGTTATATCCAAATACATCCAAATATACTAATTAAATAGCAGATATCAAAAGAACCCTATTCCCAATGTTTGCAGAGTAGGGTATTGTAAAAAACAAAAACAACAACTCACCTGACAGCACCTTGAACAAGTCAGCCAGTTGATCGTTCCCCACAAACGCCAATATACATCTCTCCAAGATTTTAATTCTTCAAAAAGACTATTCAAATACTCATGAACATCCCAAGTCTTATCTCTGGGGAAAGAGACTCAATTTTATAAGCAAACAAAATAAAAAAATTTGTTTTTAACAGATGCTTTTAAATTTGTGGCTTATTTCTAAGAACGTTCCCCAACTGATGGGTATGAGGTGTACTATGCTGAAAGACAGAAAAATTTCATTTGGGTGTTTGTCTGTTCTGTAGATAACAGGGTTTTGCTCTGTTGCCTGGGCTAGAGTATAGTGATGTGATCATAACTCATTGCAACATCAAAGTGTTGGGTTTGAGCAATCCTCCCACTTCAGCTTCCCAAGCAGCTAGGACTACAAGTATGCACCAAAACACTCAGCTAATTTTTCTATTTTTTTGTACGTTCTTGCTGTGTTACTCAGGCTGGTCTTGAACTTCCGGGCTCAAGGAATCCTCCTGCCTCAGCCTCCCAAAGTGCTAGGATTATAGGTGTGAGCCGTGTGCCCAACTTTTAAAGAGAAATTTAAAAATATATATCACCTGCTGACTTGTACAAAAATACTTTTAACAGAACAACAAAAATAATGTTGAAATTAATATCAATTACTTTGGCTCAGCACCTGTGGCTCAAGTGGCTAAGGCGCCAGCCACCTACACCTGAGCTGGAGGGTTCAAATCTAGCCCAGGCCCACCAAACAACAATGACGGCTGCAACCACAAAAACAACTGGGCGTTGTGGCAGGCGCCTGTGGTCCCAGCTATTTGTGAGGTGGAGGCAGGAGACTTGCTTGAGCCCAGGAGTTGGACGTTGCTGTGAGCTGTGATGCCACAGCACTCTACCCAAGGAGGGTAAATATCAATTACTTTTCCACATACTACTAATAGTTATTGCTGCCAGAATGGAAGTAATTTTCAAAAGGTGAATCAAGTCTCAAGACAAAATTAAGCATAAAATTCCAGGTGTTCACAATAACTAATGAAGATTCCCTGATTATTGTACTAAGAGAAGAATGAACCATTTTATTTATTTATCTATTTTTATTTTTTTGAGATAGAGTCTCACTTTGTCACCCTAGGTAGAGTGCCATGGCATCATAGCTCACAGCAATCTCAAACTCCTGGGCTCAAGTCAATCTTTTGCCTCAGCCTCCCAAGTAGCTGGGACTATAGGTGCCCACCATAGCATCTGGCTGTTTTTAGAGATGGGGTCTTGTTCTTGCTTAACCTGGTCTTGAACCTGTGAGCTCAGGCAATTCACCTGCCTTGGCCTCCCAGAATGCTAGGATTACAGGCATAAGCCACTGTGCCTGAGCCCTAAGTGTATATTCTTTTACATTATTCTTAATTGCTGCACATTAAAAATTGATTAGATGTGTTTTATACAAATATACTACTGAATTGGGGATATTTTAGTTTGCTTATCATTTGTTTTCCCTTTTTGCCTTTTTAAACAATATAGCAATAAATGTTCTTGTTAAGTGCTTTCACAAATTCAGCACTACTTGAAAATTCCTAGCAGGAAGATGTGGTTTCTGTCTTCCTGAGACATTATACTAATTTACAATACCCTTCCCCAACTCAGAATGAGAACTTGCTTTGAACATAAAAAGAAATATGTGTTAAGTATTAATGGAATATATATTAATGGAATACTGACAAAGAATGAAAACCAAATAGATCACAGAAAATCAAATGTTAAAGAAAATTTTCCTTTTTTTTGAGACAGTCTTACTATGCCACCCTCAGTAGAGTGCCATGACATCACAGCTCACAGCAACCTCCAACTCTTGGACATAAGTAATTCTCTTGCCTCAGCCTCCCAAGTAGCTGGAACTACAGGCACCCGCCACAATGCTGGCTATTTTTTTGTTGTTGCAGCTGTCATTGCTATTTAGCTGGCCCAGGCTATGTTCAAACCTGCCAGCTTTGGTGCATATGGCCGGTGCCCTACCCACTGAGCTATGGCGCTGCCCAAGACAATTTTCTTAACTCACTTGAGAGAAAATTTGGTTTCAAAATTCACCTGAGAGAAAATTTGGTTCTCTTGCAAAACTGATTATACCATTTACATAGATAATTAAAATCTTTCAGTAAGAAGAAATCATTTTAAAGGCACTGACAAGAATTTTCTTCAGGATTAATATACAATAAATTTTATCACTTTAAAGTTTAAAAAATTGGGCAGCTCCTGTGGCTCAAAGGAGTAAGGCACTGGCCCCATATGCCAGATGTGGCGGGTTCAAACCCAGCCCTGACCAAAAAAATAAATAAAGTTTAAAAAATTATGAAATTTACCCAATAAATAAAATGTAACTTCTATAACTTTGTTTTGAAAGTAGTATCTTTCTAAATCAAAATTGGATCACATATAGAAAAGATGTTATCCAGTCCTGTATAAAAGTAGTTATGCTTTTATAAATATAATAGAAAGTAACATTTATTTCATGATTATTTTTTGCTTTACTAGTTCTTGTATTAGATAGAAGTTCACATTTAAAAAGTTATATTTTGTTTTCACTTCACCTTATGTGAATATAGATAATATTTCCATGTTGATCCACATTGATTTTTCCAGGAATACAAGGAATTCTTCTTTCTGTTTCTTTTGTTAGAAGTTTCTTACACAAACAGCATCTACAACACAAAGAAGGCGTAAAAAAATCCAAGAAGAAAATTTTAAATGTAGTAAATTAAACAATATAGCTACATCATAAAGCACAGGAAGGAAAGGCGTGTTACTGTACCTGTACAATGTTGCCGCGTTACTCCGAGAATCTGGATTCAAGTACTCAGGATCAAACAGTCTCTCAATCTTCTTACAAAAAAGTTTACTATTAACAACGAATGACCAAAATATTAATTTTCTAAGTCTACTTTACTAAAATTATAGTAATAAAAATAAACAGACCTCTCTGTGCATGTATAAAATAAGATTAGTAAAACCTTAGAGGGGCTTTCTTTGGAAGTTTATATTTTTTTTTTCTGAGACAGGATCTCCCTCTGTCAGCTCAGCTAGAGTGCAGTGGTATTATCACAGCTCACTGCAACCTCAAATTCCTGGGCTCAAGTGATTCTCCTGCCTCAGCCTCCAGAGTAGCTGAGACTACAGGTGTACACCACCATGCCTGGCTCATTTTTCTATTTTTTGTAGTGACTTACTCAGGCTGGTGAGGTATCATGTGCAGCCTTATAATACATTTTTGATGTTCTAAGTACATCAACCTACACATGAAAACTACTTGATAAAAAATCTATTTTCAGGGCTGGGCATGGTAGCTTATGCCTATTATGCTAGCAATCTGAGAGGCCAAGGTGGGTGGATCCCTTGAGCTCAGGAGTGCTAGACCAGCCTGAGCAAGAATGAGACTCATCTCTCCTAAAAATGGAAAAAAAAAAAAAAAAACCTAGCAGGGCATCACAACACCTGTAAGTCCCAGCTACTTGGAACGCTGAAGCAAGAGGATAGCTTGAGCCCAAGAGTTTGATGTTGCTGTGAGCTGTGTTGATACATCAGCACTCTAGCCTGGGGCAAGATATTGAGACTCTGTCTCAAAAAAAAAAAAAAAAAAGAATCTATTTTCACAAGAAATACAAGATTGATGACTATCTAACTTTCTTTAAATCCTTTGTTAGTGTAATAGTTAAGATTAAAGATTTTGAGAATTTCACAATTCAGGACTACAATAACTAGATATATGATCTTTGGCAGTTTAACGTGTCCAAACCTTGTTTTCTCATCTTTAAAACATGGTTGAAGCCAGGTACATTGGCTCATGCTTATAATCCTAGCACTCTGGGAAGCTGAGGCAGGAGGGTCCCTTGAGCTCAAGAGTTTGAGTCTAGCCTGAGCAAGAAGGAGACCCTGTCTCTACTAAAAGTAGAAAAAATTAGCTAGGCATTGTGATAGATGCCTATAGTCCCAGCTACTTGGGAAGCTAGGAAGGAATGCCTTGACCCAGGAGCTTGAGGTTGTTGTGAGCTAGGCTGAAGGCCATCGTACTCCAACCTGGGCAAAAGAATAACTACTCAAAAAAATATGTGGTTGACAATTTCAACCTCCTATAGTTTTATGAGAATTAAATTATGTTTTAAATTTTTACTTTATTTACTCATCTTTTGAGACAGGGTCTCACTCTCTCGCCCAGGTTAGAGTGCAGTGATACAATCACAGACCATTGCAGCTTCAAACTCCTGGACTCAACAGATCCACTTCAGCCTTCCAAGTAGCTAGAATTCAGGCACACATGAACACATAGCTAATTTTTTAAAAAAATATTTTTGGTACAATAGGATTTCACTATATTGCCCAGACTGGCCTCAAACTCTTGTCCTCAAGTGATCCTCCCTCCTCAGACGCCCAAAGTACTGGAATTATAATTTCAGCCATGAGCCACCATGTTCAGCCCATAAATGATGTTTATAAAAAGTTCCAGATATAATATTAAACATTCAATAAATATTAACTACTTTATTATTATATATAGTAAGATTGAACTTAAATCTTCTTTCCAATCTTCTAAGTGTGTCTTTAATTCCAGATATAGGTCCTGCCTGTCTCCATTTTTCCTTCTGTAATGTCTGCTGTTATTTATTTTTTTTTTTTTTGAGACAGAACCTCAAGCTGTCCCCCTGGGTAGAGTGCCGTGAAATTACAGCTCACGGCAACCTCCGACTCCTAGGCTCAAGCGAGTCTCTTGCCTCCGCCTCCCAAGTAGCTGGAACCACAGGTGCCCGCCACAACGCCCAGCTATTTTTTGGTTGCAGCCGTCCTTGTTGTTTGGCGGGTCTGGGCTGGGGATTCAAACCCACCACCTTAGGTGTACATGGCTGGCGCCTGAGCCGGTTGAGCTATAGGCGCCGAGCCAATGTCTGCTGTTATTAAAGACCAAATTTAGATCTAGGATTCCATTCTAGTTTTTAGTTATTTAGCTTTTAGATAATTCCTTTCTGTTTCATTTTCCTAAGAACTAAATTCTTATGTAATTCAATGCATTATCAATTTCTTCCTCTCCAATGGGTCATCCTAATCAGCATTTAAAAAATCAAGTATCTCTCTTCTTTAAAAAAAAAAATCCTCTTGGGCGGATTCTGTGGCTCAAAAGGGTAGGGCACCGGCCCCATAAGCCAGAGGTGGCGGGTTCAAACCCAGCCCTGGCCAAAAAAAAAACAAATCCTCTCTAGAGCCTACCTATCTCTGATAGCTACTGCTAACTTTCTTAGCAATCATTCACAGTAAAACATCTGGAAAAGTTTTCTAAATACAATTGGTTAAATTCCTGTCCCCATCTACTATAGCAGGATGGCAGCATTCCACATATTTGGTCACTTAATCATTTCCTCCTTTTGAAAGCTTATCTTTTGCCTTTTCTTTTACTTCTCTACCTCCTCATTTTCAGGCCCCTCAATGGCTACTTCTCTGCTGAACCTCTAAATATTGGGTAGTCTTTTTAATACTATCTTGCTAACAATTAAAAAATAAAGTACATAAGAAAAGCATTTATAATAGCATCAAAAATTTAAATACCTAGCAATAAATTTAATTTAAAAAGGAAGAATATCTCTACACCAAAAACTATAAGGCATTGCTGAAATAAATCAAGGAAGAGTCAAATAAATGGAGGTTATACCATATTCATGGACAGAAAGACCCAATATTATTAAGATGTTCAATTTCTTAAATTGATTTACAGGTTCCACATTACTCCTAAATTCCAGGTGTGTGTGAGAAAGAGAAAATGGACAAGTTGATTAAAAAAATTTATATGGAGGCTCGGCGCCTGTAGCACAGTGATTACAGAGAGGGCCACATGCACTGAGACTGGCAGGTGCCAATCCAGCCCGGGCCTGCTAAACAACAATGACAACCACAACAAAAAAATAGTCAGCTGTGTGGCAGGCACCTATAGTCATAGCTACTTGGGAGGCTGAGGCAAGAGAATTGATTAAGCCCAAGAGTTTGAGGTTGCTGTGAGCTGTGATACCACAGAAGTCTACTGAAGGTGACATAGTGAAGATGCTGCCTCAAAATAAATAAATAAATATAATTTTAAAAAAGTATATGGAAATGAAATTATCTAAAATAGTTAGGACAGTAATGTTGAAGAAAGGCAAAACTTAAAAATTTAGATTACTGGGTACCAAAAATTATTATAAGGCTACTGTAACTAAGGCAATGTGGTACTGACATAAGGAGAGACAAATCAATAAAACAAAATAGATAATTCAGAAACAGATTTCATATATAGTATTCTGATTTATAGTAAAGGTACCACAGCAATTCAATGGGAAAAGGATAGTCTTTTTCAATATATGGTGCTGTGTTGACTAGATAGCCATTTGAAAAAACAAACTCTAACCCTTACCTCATATCACATAAAAATTAATTCAAGACGAATAAGAGAAAAAACATAGGAGAATATCTTTGCCACATCTCGGTAGCCAAAGATTTCTTGAACAGGACACATATATACACATGCTAATTAGGGTCTCTTGCTAGGAAATTTCATCTAGTTCCCTAGGTTCAAACCTCTTTTACTCTTAAATTTCTATTTAAAGCCCTGACCTCTGACCTAAACTTCAAACTAATATATTTGACTATCTATAGGCCATTCCACCTGAATGTCTAAGAAGTATATTAAATAATCTCAACAAGACTCAAATCCATCTCTTGATTTCTCTAACCCTAATCTTTCTTCTCCTAATCTTTCCTTTCTCCATTAATGCTATTATCATCCACTTCACTTAGATGTTCAAGCTGAAAACCTAACAATTATCCCAGAATCCTCTCTTTCTTCCTACATTATCCTATTCATAAATCTGTCAAATTTTTCTTATAACATACCCTGCATCCATTTATTTTTTTCCAGCTTTACTGCTTCTACCCTAGACCAACCTTTTTATTTCTTTTTTTTGAGACAGAGTCTCACTATGTCATGTTGCCCTTGGTAGAGTGCCATAGCATCATAGCTCACAGCAACCTCAAACTCTTGGGCTGAAGTGATTCCCCTGCTTCAGCCTCCCAAGTAGCTGGGACTACAGGTGCCCACCACAACGTCCAGCTATTTTGTTGTTGTAGTTGTCACTGCTATTTAGCAGGCCAGGGCTGGGTTCAAACCCACCAGCCTTGGTGCATGTGGTTGACACCATAACTACTGTTCTAAGGGCGCCAAGCCAACTCTTTTATTTCTTAACAGACTGCTATAGTAACCTCGTAACAGGTCTCCTTCTTTTTATTCATTTATTTTTTCAAGAATGTTCTCTTGAAAACAAATCAGGTCATGTCATTCCCTTGCTTCCATTTATACCTAGAACAAAGTATATCCTCCTTGCTATGACCTAAACAACCATTAAATGATATAAGTACTGCTGGCCTCTTATACTATTCTACCCCTTCATATTAAGGCCTGTTTTTCTTTTTTTTCACTTTTTAGAGATGGGGGTCTCACTAGATTGCCCAGACTAGAGTGCAGTGTCTATTCACAGATGCACACTACCCTCCAACTCCTGGTCTCAAGCAATCCTCCCACCTTGGTTTCCTGAGTAGTGAATTGTAATTCACTATCATTATATGCTCATATATTCATCATACAAAATGACCAATTACTAATTTTCATCTTGACCCATTAGCTTTGGATAAATTTTGCTTCACTTACAATAAAATAGAAATATATTTCTAAATATATTCTAAAAATAAAACAATTCACTAACATAAAATAGAAATACATTTAACAGAAACATTAAGTTTAAAATTAAATTTAAAAAAATTACCTTCTAAACTTATCTCTTTTGTCCTTTAGATCATCAATTTCATTGTGTGTGAACAGATCAGCTATACGTGTAAGAAGATTTGCATTAATACAGTTCATGTTGCAAGGGGTAGCTACTATGGCATTCATATTTTTGTGGCAATACTGAATACACTGTTCAACCTAAAAAACCAGAATGGAAACAAATGTTTTCACAGCAATAACTTTCAAAGATAAAATTCACTAAAAGCCTAATCCATGTATTGCTAGGCACTGACTGGGTTTTGCCTATTTGAGTGAATCTACACTATTCCAAAGTGGTCCTGCAGGTCAAATTTATAAACAAATAGATAATACTGAAAAATATTTTCAACCTTCTTTAGAAAATGTTTAACAATCATGTATCTTTTATGGTTGTGGAGGGTAAAAATGTTAGTCTATAAAGTCAAATGTACAAGATATATAATTTCCTATAATTGAATTTAGTTATAATTTTAAGTCTCCTTTTCTCTGGGTGGCAAAAACAAAATTTCAGTTAATTTAGGGGTTTCTCACTTGTGTTGGGTTTGCTCTTTTCCTTCCCCTCTCTCCGACATAAGGTGTATTCATCTTTTTTTTTTTTGAGACAGAGTCTCATACTTTGTTACCCTGGGTAGAGTGCCACGGTGTCATAGCTCACAGAAACCTCAAATTCTTGGGCTCAAGTGATCCTCTTACCTCAGCCTCCTGAGTAGCTGGCACTATAGGCACCTACCACAATGCCTAACTCTTTTTAGAGACGGGGTCTTGCTCTTGCTCAGGCCGGTCTTGAACTCCTGAGCAATCTACCTGCCTTGGCCTCCCAGAGTGCTAGGATCATAGGTATGAGCCACCACACCTGGTCGTCTAAATTTTTAAAAATTCTATTTTTTTTTTTTTTTTTTGAGACAGAGTCTCACTCTGTTGCTCCAGGATAGAGTGCTGTAGTGTCAGCCTGGTTCACAGCAACCTCAAACTCCCGTAAAGCAATCCTCCTGCCTTAGCCCCCAGACCTAAGACTGTAGGAACCTGTCACAGCACCCACTTCATTTTTCTATTTTTTATAGAGACAGGGTCTCCCTTTTGCTCTGGCTGGTGTTGAACTCCTGAGCTCAAGCAATCCACTCACTTTGGCCTCTGAGAGTCCTAGGATTACAGATGTGAGCCACCTCACTTGGCCTATTCCAATTAATTTTAACTTAATTTGGTCATAGGGTAAAATCTCTTTGGAATAAAGTTAATTTTGTTTAGTTTCATCTCATACAACAGTGAGCTCCATGTTGAGGATTAATTGCTTGCTTTATAGGCATAACATACAAATGATACGTAGTAGTCTTAACCCCTTCTCCACAGAACAAAGTACTTCCAAACAAGCAGACATTTCTTCTATTGAAATCACATTCTAGAATTAGCAATTAATTTAGTAAGATGTATTGAAATTTTCTAGACATTTGAAGGGAAAAAAGTGTACGTGAATAGAAAACTTTAATTTCTTTTGATTAATACTTACTAATGAATCCATTTTCAAGAACTCTGAAGAAATAAGAATTGAAATGACATTTCCTGGCTCTAAAAAAAAAAAAACAAAAACAAAGAAATTAGATTGCCTTTCTGACGTGTACCTCAATATCCATATCCTCAGAACAGGTTCCATCTCACCTTAAAAGAGGATGTTACTTTCATAAGAAAAATTTAACACAGCCTTACTCTATGATACAGGTTAGTTATGCAAAGGAAAGAAAATTTTATTTTAAAACTTAGAGTATAGAGAAAACGCACGGTAAATCTGCCTTGCAGTCAGAGTCATACCAAGTAAAAAGTCTCCCAGTAAGGCAGAGGCAAGAGACTTGCTTGAGCCCAGGAGTTGGAGGTTGCTGTGAGCTGTAATGCCATGGCACTCTACCCAGGG
>CAUYTI010128944.1:0-20657 GCA_963575145.1 Galago senegalensis
CCAGCAGTGTAGGAGTGTTCCCTTTTCTCCACATCCATGCTAGCATCTCTGTTTTTGGGATTTTGTGATATAGGCTAATCTCACTGGAGTTAGATGATATCTCAAAATAGTTTTGATTTGCATTTCTCTGATGATTAAGGACGGTGAGCATTTTTTGATATATCTGTAAGCCGTTCGCCAATCTTCTTTAGAGAAATTTCTATTCAAATCCCTTGCCCATGCTTAGATGGGATCACTTGTTTTCTTCTTGCTAATACATTTAAGTTCTCTATGGATTCTGGTTATTAAACCTTTGTCGGAGCCATAACCTGTGAAAATCTTCTCCCATTCTGAGGGCTGTCTGCTTGCCTTATTTACTGTGTTCTTGGCTGTGCAGAAGCTCTTTAGTTTGATCAGGTCCCAATAATGTATTTTTGATGTTGCTTCAATAGGGCTTTTTAAGATAACAGTTTCCTTGAGATAGAATACACATATCAAGTGATTCACCCATTTAAAGTACATAATGCAATGGTTGTCAGTATATCCACAGTTGTGGATCAAAATGCAAAATCATCATTACAACTTGATTTTGAAAGTTTCATCACCCCTTAGGGAAAGACCATACCATTAGCACAATTTCAGCCCCCCACCACTTCCCTCCTTCCACCCCTACACAACTACTAATTTACTTCATGTCTTCATAGAGTCACCTATTCTGGACATTCTGCATAAATGGAATTATTCAGTATGTGGCTTTTTGTGACTGGCTTGTTTCACTGGGTACATTTCCAAGGTCCATCTATTTTGTAGCAGGTATCGGGACTTCATTCACTTTTATTGCCGAATATTATTTTGTTGTATGGATATTTCATATTCTGCTTTTCCATTCTTCAGTAGATGGACATTTGAGCTCTTTCCACTTTGGGGGTATTATGGCAAATGCTGCTATAAATATTCATGTTCAAATTTTTGTGTGTATGTATGTTTTAAATTTGTTTAAATTTAAATTCCTGGTAGGGCAATACTCAGTCATATGGTAACTCTATGTGTAACCTTTTAAGGAACTTCCAGAGTGTTTTCCAAAGTCATGGCAACATTATACATCCTTGCCCATAGTCACGAGTGCTCTAAATTCTCCACGTTCTTGTCAACACTTACCATTATGGGTCTTTTCTAGCCATCCTCGTGTGGTATGAAGTGGTATCTCATTCTGGTTTTGATTTACGTTTCCCTGACAATTACTGATATTAATCATCTTCTCATGTGCTTGTTGGCTATTTGCATAACTTCCTTTGAGAAATGGCCAATCAGATCATTTGTTCATATTTTAATTGGTCTACTTGTCTTTTTATTACTGAGTTATGAGAGTTCTTTATACTCTGCAGATATAAGTCCCTTGTCAGATGTAACCTGAACATATTTTCTCCCATTCTGTGGAGGTGCCTTATCACTTTCTTGATGGTGTCCCTTGCAGCACCAACGTTTTTAATTGCAATGGAACCCGAATTATTTGATTTTTATTTTTTACTTGTGTTCTTGGTCTCATATCTAAGAAGCCCTTCTCCTAGTTTATGCATGAGGTTTTTTCCTAAGAGTTTAATATAGTTTTAGCTCTTAGATTTCATTCTTCAATCCACTTTGAATTCATTTATGTGAAGTGAAGGACCAATTTTAGTTTTTTGTGTATGGATATCCACTTGTGCCAGCACCATTTGTTGGAGAGATCTTTTTTATCTATTGAATTATTTTGACATTTAGTCAAAATTGAATTGACTGTATATGTGAGTGAGGTCCAATTTTTGTACTCTTAATTCTATTCCATTGATCCATGCAGATTTATTTATTTATTTTTTATTGCCTTTTTTTTTTTTTTGTGGTTTTTGGTTGGGGCTACAACTAGCACTGTGCCTGGCCCCTGGAGATGGCAATATATATATACCTATCTCTAATCAGTGACAGTAAACCAAGAGGTGTGGCTTTTTTCACTTATCTCCTTAATAAGTCATTAGTTGCACAGCTGTCTGTGGTGGCTATCAACAGATTTGTAGCCTTGATCAGAAAGTAGTATCCCTTTAACTCTGGCATGTGGTTTAATACAGCAAAAAGGTCTAAACTCTGAGACATAGAGAGCCTGACACAAGGTCAGACCAAGAACAAATTGCTCAGTTTTGGTACCTGTTTTTCTGTTATATAACTATTTCTTGCCTGTCACACTCTTCTATGTTCTTGTCAACTCCATTTTTGCATGTAGGTGATAAAGTTAAATTTACAAGAATTGCAACTCTGATTTTTTTGAACTAAAGTAGAAGTCAATTTTGGCATTTTGGTTTTTATATCTCTCTACATTGCATAAGTCCAAAAGCTAGAAATGCCAAGTTAGACTATTTGCAATCCACTTAGAATACATAAGAAATTCTATTATCCATATCTGTTACGTGGGACATGCATTATGTTACTCTTTACCCCAGCAGTGAGGGCAGGTGTTGTTATAATGTTTATTCTAAGAAGACAAATGGAAGAATAGATAGGTGGGATAACTTAAGCCAAGTTACAGAACTAGAAAGTTTTGCAGCCAGCATTTAAATGCAGATAGGATTAATTCTAGAGCCCACAGCCTCAACAAATAACTTCAAAGACAAATAACTGCAGAGACTGTCATTGTTATTTTACAATGAGGAAAATAAGATCATGTGATAATAATGTCAAATTATGCAGGGCCACAGAATATGGTTGTTTGTTCTGTGCAGTTTACCACTCTAGGAGGATTATGTAATGCTGCTAGACCTCATATGGGTCAGTCCATTTTCTTCATCACAGTCCTGCAAATACTTTCAGATTCCTACCATGTGCTCCTCCAGATCCCACTTATCTGCTCAGGACCAGGTTCCCATTTCTTATCAAGAAATTTCATTTCCAATACTGTGGATGTTTGTCATAGCCTGCTTTATATCCTGGGATCCATGATATATTAGTTGATTAATTTTTCTCATACAGTGAAACTCATCTTTCCTGATGTCCAGTTCTACAGATTGCAACAAAGACACAGAGTCAGGTTATTGACCACCAGTATCATATAGAGCACGTCTGTCAAGGGTTGCTGACAATCCTGATTTTCCTGGAATAAAGAGGGATTTGGAGGACTCAGGACTTTGAGTTTAAAAATTGTAAGAGTCTCAGAAAACTGAGATGAGTAGTTAGCTGCCCTTCTTCTGCCATCCGAATGCTCCCCCTCGGCAGTCTTTTTGTAGTGAACCCCTGCCCCACACCCCGCCCCTTGGCAACCATGCCTTGTTTTCCCTTCTTATGGCTTTGTCACTTAAAAAATGAGTTCGATGGTAAGCAACTTCTCATGTTTGGCTCTGCTAACTCAGTTCTCCAGTGGATTTAAGAAAAATCTTTGTTATTATATTATATTATTTTTATTTTTACTTTTCAGAGAGTCTCACTCTGTCACCTTCTATAGAGTGCAATGACATCAGAGTTCACAGCAACCTCAAACTCTTGGGCTGAAGTGATCCTCCTGCCTCAGTCTCCTAAGTAGCTGCAACTGCAGGCATCTGCCATGATACCCAGCTAGTCTTTCTATTTTTAGTGAAGATGGGGGTCTTGCTGTTGCTCAGGTTGGTCTTGAACTCATGAGCTCAAGCAATCTACCTGCTTTGGCCTCTCAGAGTGCTAGAAAAATCTTTAATTTGCAGTTTGTCCCCATTTTTTCTTTTTATAGCTGTGGGAATGACACTTTTTCTACCTTTCTCTGTTCCTGAGATAAAACTGCTGGTCTACTTTTTGAGTGAAGAAAAATGTATCTTAAGCAATACAACACCCAAGGGGCAGCCAACATTCATGAATTGCTTACATATTATAAGCAAAATGAAATGTACAGCAATTGGAGAGTTTTTTCCAAAGATGGTTCCAGAGAAGGAGTAGGACAAAGAGAATAAATGAAAACATTCAAAATCATAGATGGTACAAAATGCAGGCCTAAGTGATTCTCACTCTATAAGAAGACAATGGTCTCTTTATGACCATCTGGGGAAAAAATATAGCTTTAAGCAGTTCTCTGCTAGTAGTTATTATATCCTGGTATCACCAATTAAAGACCAGCATCTCATGGAAAACAGCAATTGGTGTTATAATTCTCTTTACACTGTGCTGTAAGGGATAAACAGCTGGCAATTGCTGCTTCCTAATGGACTCATCTTCTAACGGCAATAATAAAATTATTACGCAGCAACCTTGTAAATGATTACAAATTACTGCAATAAGGGAAAGGTATTCACTGTCATTTTGGCACAGTTAAACTATTTCAGTTTTAACTAAAGACATCAGTAATGAACATGGATAGCATTTCTGCACACAACTAGAAGAAATGACTCGTGGAGTATTTTGATAACATAGAAGTAAATTATTTACCTCTCGAAAACATTGCCACGCCCTACAGACTACATTTCTTTGTTCATCTTTAAGCTCCCTTTGTTGAACATAAATAATAATTTTATGTTGATATTCACAGAGATAAATTTAACCATGGGTAATGAGGAAAAGGAAAATATTATAGAGTGCAGGCCTTCAAGTAATTTTTAGAAATCAAAGTTGGCAAAAAAAAAAAAAAAAGGATTCACTTTAGTAACACTTGAAAAATACTAAACCTTAGCCAGCCCCCCCCAACCATCTAAGCCAACTCCTCAAAATGAATCTTTCAACATACGTCTCCTACTGCTTCTATTTCTCTGGTTCATGCTTGACAGATACAGTCCCAAAATAAAAAAAAAAAAAGAATAAAAATAGAGCAAAGTAACAACTGATATAAAGTGAAGAGAAAGTTAGTTATGGTTTTTCCTTTGACTACCACACCTAAATTCCATTTAGAGAGAGGTTGTTTTTTAGTTTATTTCTTCCCCATGTTGGCATTAGAAAATCTACCAACTTCAAAAAAAAATTGCTATCTGCTTTTAGGTTCTCCAAGTATTTTCTCAGATGATTTAATCCTATGACATCTCACTGAATTAATTGTATCCACATTTTGCTATTAAGACCCAGGCAAAATAAAAATTTTATTTTTGACTTACGAAAAATAATTTGTGATAGACTATAGATACCTGTTTTTTAATAATTCTGTAACTCCATGTGTCGCAGAATTAGTTTTCTGTTTCCCTTTTAAAGTAGAGGTTTTTTGCAAATGGTTTCTAGCATCCATAAATTAGCATTGGAATTGACAATTTCCATCACGTTATAACATCTTTTCAGAAGGAATGTTGGGGTCTCTGCCTATGTTCCTTGTTCTACCAGATAAGAGAATGGGATGTGCATTTTGAGCTTTCACTATTGATAGTATGCCTTTTTGTGTATATTATCTGTTTGGTCAGCCACTGATCATAGTAGTTTCTTGCAGCCTGGATCATCGTGGCATTGCTAAGTATTTTGAGAGGGATACGTAGTCAATGTGGAGGCTGATGCCAAGACAACTTAACCTTGGAATTTGGGTACTTTCCTTGATCTGATTTTCTGAAAGAGTGTTTTTTGAATATGCATTGATGGGAATGCTAGTTTGTTTTCTATAAAAAAGATGGACAAATGATTTTGGGAAACAGTGGGTTATATAAACTTAAAAGATGTCTCTACTGCAGGAATTCTCAAAGCCTTTAACATCTACTGTGTGCCATGAATTACAGACACAGATTTGAGCATTCTGCCCTAGATTAGCTATTTGAGAAGACTATTACCAAGTAGAATAGCTTTCTAAGATCTCCTACAAGTATCTGAAATATGAGACAAGGGATATAGATTTACTTTAAGTAACATAACATAAAAGACAACATATTCATTTACCTACCATTAATGGAGTGATACATCTATTTTAGAATGCAACACGGAAAATTCATGAACTATCTTAGCTATCAGGTGATTTTTGCCACATCTAAAAAATGAACTTGAGGTTTAAGAGGTTTTATAATGTCTTCTTCGTAGTTTTAATTCTGCTTCCAGTTTTTTTATTTCAGTACTCCTCAACAACCACCACATGAAGAACCGTCACTAATCTTACTCTACCTCCTTGCTACACAGAGTATTCATGAAATCTTGCAGATGGGAAGAAACCTCATAGATTTTAAAGTAATAAGGCTGCTAAGGTAGTGTGTGTGTGGTTAAAATTTATCCAGACATTTGTTTCTGATTTTTTTAAATTTGATGTTTTTGCATGAACACAAGGAAAGCCAGGATTTTTATGAGGAAAGGAGAGAGTATCATTGCCTGATGGGATGTAGTCTTAGCTCATCTGCATGGAATGATACCTTTCCCAAAGTTAACATGATCATAACATTTGTATATCTAGTACACATTCCACTTCTTCTCTGTGTTTCATTTTGATTGATTAGGCAGCATCTCCAAGCTATATCTCCTACTTGTTGTGAGGACTAAGTTAAAGATGGATATATCAAAAAATATCGATGCATGGACATTCAGCATACCAGGACTAGCATAAGCATCACTGAGATCCATGTGGGCTAGCATTTTTCTTCATAGTTGGAGTCTAACACAATTCTGTAAAGAAGGCAAAAAAGTATCTAATTATAGTGCAAACGTTTTGTACTGATTCAGAAAAAAAATTAACTCGATTTTTTTTGAGTTAAAGAACTCAATGATATGTATTTTGGAACTTACCTATAAAAAGATGCTCCTTCTTCCTTTCATTTATTCCAAAGGTTTTAATAAGATTCACCACCTTTCTTTTCTTTTTTTAAAAATACAAACTGTAATTTCCCTTTTCAATATTCTAAAGCTAAAATAAGCATCATATGAATCATAGGGATTAAGTACAGACATTAATTCTATAAAAATATTAAATTTGTTTTTTTAAAAAAACCTACAAAATGATTCTCTCTTATTCAGACAACTTTTCTGATGTTCTAAGGAAATAGCTTTTAAAATATACATTAAGGCACAAATGTCCCTTTTAAAAATAGTCTAACTGATAACATCTATTTTCCCCTTACTTTTCTGTATTTTCTGAAGAGGGCATAACAAAAATAAACGTGACTTCTAAAATACAGAGGAGAAATTTTTCAAAAATCACTGGATATCCTGAAACTCCCTTCTTCCTTCTCCTCTTCCTTTATCTCTCCCCCACATCTTCCCTTCTCCTCCTCCTTTTTTTCCTCCTCCTTCATCTTTGTCTTTGACTTCATCTTTGTCTTTATTATCGTTATTATTTTGAATACAAAGTAATCTAGATTGGAGTGCAGTGGTGCAATCATAGCTCACAGAGCTCAATGTAGCCTGTAACTCCTGGGCTCAAGTGAGCTACCTGAGTAGCAGGGACTACCGCCATGTGCGATCATGTCCAGCTAATTTTTTTTTTTTTTTCTGGAAGAGGTGGGGTCTCACTCTTGCTATGGCTGGTCTTGAACTCCCTGCCCTGGATTCTGATGAATCCCTGGTGATGCCTCTTCTCCAGGAGCGGGGAGACTGAGCTGTTGGTAGTGTTAAAGGAAATTCTTGAAAATCTGCCTCTAATATCTCTTTTCTAAGATGGTTTACCTATCCATTTTTAAATATAAGAAACAAACTTTTAAAAAAGCAGAAAGCCAAAACAAATAGGTAATGGGGAGATGATGTAAGTTATTTGCCCTAAGTAACATCTAGAAGGGTCCAGACTAATTTACACATAAATTTATTCAAGCAAAAGTCATCATAAATAACTAGATAAACAGAAATTTGGCAAAATAGTTATAATTATACACATATAACTGACAAAAATGAAAAGAAACACTTAAATCACTAAGACATAACTAAATGAACTGGTGAAAGAAATATCTATGCAATTCACAACACAAATTATAAATTTGGGAAAATTATTTTTTGTAATGCCTATAACTGATTAAAATTGATATATTTATAGAAACCAATCAGAGAAACAATAAACATCCAAGTTAACAATTAGATAAGGCTAATGTAGAAATAAGTCACAACTGTGTCATAAATACACAAGGAAATGTGTATTAGAAAGTGGTATATTGAAAATAATTAGTAATTCTGGGTTTTGCTTCTTATCTGTCTTCTAAAACAAAGTTGGAAGTCTTCTTCTCTCTTTCCTTCCTCTCACGGATGTGATAGAAAATGAGGTGGGAAAAGAGAAAGGTCAGCATGCCCTGGGAGGGTTTGGTTGTTTCTCTGCTGTTTGTGGAGGAGACAGATTCAGAAACACTTGTGATGCAAGAAAGAAAGGAGGAGGGAGAAAGAGAATTTTCTAAAGTTTATTGAAAACTTAGGGATGCTACTAAGGAATTTATTTTGTATCTTCTCTTGGTTTCATTTACTGAGTTTTTTCAACTACTAATTGCTCTTGGAATAAATAGTATCAGTCACAGCCTTGTATGCTGTGCTATCACCTTATAAAACAGAGCGACCATCTTTGATATAGTCACAAAGAAGGAACCAAGGGCAGCCAGATACAGTGACTCCTAGCACTGTCATCCTAGCACTTTGGGAGGTCAAGGCGGAAGTATTGCTTGAGGCCAGAAGTTCAAGGCCAACCCAGGCAATATGGCTTATTAGAATTTAGTGCGAATTTGTATCTACATTAAATGATATTAGAGGCAAGAAACCTAGAAACAAGCAAACGCAACAGAGATTCTTTTTCAAAAAGCTTCCAAAGGAGCTAGATGGCAGAGAAGAACAGCACATAAATGGAAATGCTGTCATTCTTCAGAGCATTCATACATGGGTTGAAGTTCTGGTCTAATCTGAACTTCAGGTAACCAAGCTGGATATGTGCACGGGGCCACAGGACTGACTGGACTCCTTATTTACTAAGGCAAAATTCACAGTAACCAGTGCTGTGAAAAAGTGGCAGCAAAGAGTGAGAGCAAGTCAGCCTGCTCCACAGACAGGTAGGAAAGAAAGAACAGAATCCACACATGAAAGTACCAAAAATATAAAGCCATGAGACCCTGCATACTTGCACAATGGTCCTGTCATCGCCTTGCATTTTATTGGACTGGACTAAACTTATTCCATTTTATTTTAGTTTTATTTGTTGAGGCAGGATCTTGCTCTGTCACCTGAACTAGCTGCAGTGCAGGGTGTCCTCATAGCTCACAACAACCTCACACTTCTGGGCTCACCTGATCCTCCTGGCTCGGCCCCTGAGGCAGCTGGGACTCAGCTCACTGTAGTCCCACATACCCCGTGTGTAAGATCTTTTACTGTGAAGTAGCTTCATGCATTTGAGCAAAAATTGAATGAAAACTAACAGGGCTGGAATTTAGAGAGTCTAGGAAGAAAGTGGTAAAAATGAAGCTTAAGAGGTTGTGCAGGCCCCGGTTATTCACAGCTTCTCTCTTAAGCTCCAGGAAATATTTGTGATTCCATCCTAAGAGCAGTGAAAATCCTTCTGAGGGTCTTAACCTAAGGAACAAAATTATTTAATTAACTTTGTTATTTTTTGAGACAGTCTCACTCAGTGCCCTGGGTAGAATGCCATGGTGTCATGGCACACAGCAACCTCAAACACTTAGACCCAAGGGACCCTATTGCCTCAGCTTCTTGAATTGCTGGGACTAAGGCACCTCCCACAATGCCTGGCTAGTTTTTCTTTTTTTAGTAGAGACTGGGTCTCTCTCTTCCTTAGGTTGGTCTTGAACTCCTGAGCTTAGGTGATCTACCTGCCTGGTCCTCTCAGAGTGCTGGGATTATAGTCATAGACCCAGATTAGATTAATTCTTTAAACAGATTCTTGATGAAAAGGACTACTTGACTTTTTATTGGTAGTTTAACAGATGGCTTTTAATTAATTATCATTTCTATTATTAGCCTAAGATTATTTTATTCATATCCTTTCATCATTTATTTACTTATTTTACTTTGCTTGCAAATCAAATACTTAGAGTATTATGTAAGAGTCTATCATTACTGTTGTGTTTGTTCATTTATTAGAGTTTTGACTGCTATATATTGATGTGATTTATTTGCCACATAAAAGCACACACAAAATGTTTCTTTATTATGAAGGGTAATCTTTTGTAAAAATGCCAAACTTACACAAGCAACAGAAAAATGTTCACTTACAATTCAATTAACTTTATAAGGCTTGTAAGCTAGATCAGAGGGTCTCAACCTATGGGTGTCATGACCCACAGGAACTATATTAAAGAGCCATGGCATTAGGAAGGTTAAGAACCACTGAACTAGATTGATTTTTGTCTGAATCTAGAATATACAAAGGACAATTTGAAAATCACTGAAAAATATATTAATTGGAAACGTGAAAAATGTACCAAAATTTTCTGATTACTTTAGAAGCTCTCTTAGCTCTGCAACTATTAGCTGGTCCCCTAGGGGTCAATAAAAACTGTTCTGGTTGGAAAACCCTAACTACTAGTGCAGAAGAGAATTGTGTTGTGTTTATTTAGTCACGTCATGGAGCCTTGAGGAAGGCAATAAAAATCTCTGATGCTCTACAGAAAAGCACAAACTCACCATATAGAAATAAATGTAAAAAGACTTTAGCTTTTGACTATGTTTTGGGAAAAAGATAAATAAACTACATATCTATGGAATATTGGATATCAGGTGGAATTAAAAGACTTTCAGATGAACCAAAAATAAATAACTTGATTTAAAAGGAAGCAAAATATCGCAATAGAGATCTCTAAAGAATATAGACAGATGGCCAACAAATACTTGAAAAGATGCTTGACATCAATAATCACCAGGAAAATGTAATTCAAAACTATATGAGATATTACTCCCACCATACTGGAAAGGTTAGCATCAAAGGTTCAGATAAAACAAGCTTTGATAAGGAAGTGGAGAAACTGGAGCCCGTACACATATGTGCTGCTGGAAAGGATATAAAATAGAGCAGCTGCTGGGGAAAACATTTTCTGGTGGTTTCCCCAAATGATGAAACATAAAGTCACCTTAGCTTCGCCTGTGTCTTCACCCAAGATAAGTGGATTTTGATATGGATCCCAAACCAAAAAGACACTGGTGTGGAATCATGTTCCAGTCACATTACTGCGGCATGTGATAGCACAGAGGTAAACACTTTGTATTAATAACAGAGTTCACTATTCTGAAATATAGCCCCAGTAGAGTTCAGACTCAGAGAACATGAGTTTCATAAAGATGCAATTTTTTACTTTCAATTTAAAGTAATTAACATTGACAAATGAAAAATAATATCAGAATGCCCAGTTATTGTTAAAACTACATTCTTCTTTTAAATCCCTTAAAATTTCCTGAAAGGCAAAAAGTAGATCGTAAGTGTTATAAAGACTGAATTTTCTGCGGTTTTTCTTCACTCAGGGCACTGGAATCTTGTATTTGAAGGTCAGGTACCATATTCCCTGTTAATATATTTTCATTCCATAACATTGAAAGTATTCTTTACTTCACAACTTTGTAATGGTTAACAAATAAAGGCCCACATCAAAAAGTAAATCTATATACACGTTTACAGTGGCTTCTAATTCCAATCTCTTGTTCTTTGCTCATTCCCTGGTGGAAATGATTACCTTTAATTTGCCAGGGCTCAGGGCATCTGTCTTGCCCAGGCTGGGGTTTCTTCCCAGAGGCTCATACCGTTCCTGTTATCCAATCTTATCTGTAACAAAACATTTTTTCACTTCATAAAAATTATTATGGAATGTTAGGCTTGTTTATGCTTTTGGTCAGAGCTCATTCATTATGTATGAAATATCTCCAACCAAATTCCATAGAAAGCTAAGCATTCCTCTGACACATTTTTCAAAATGCTGGCTATCCCTGGGTCATTCTGCGCCAGTCTCACAGGGGAAGCTCAGGATGACACAGCCTTTGCAGGGTACATGCCTCTTCCTGACAATCCTTGTTCTACTACTCTGGGGAGCCAGAGCTCAAGTAGCACATTGGTGACAAAAGTATTTAAAGGTTTAAAAGAGTAACAATTTTAACCACCATTTTATTAACTTCCTCCTTAGTAACAGGGAAGAAAAAATAAGGCTTTCTCTGAAGGTGAGTGTCACTGGCTGCTCTTCTGGATTCTTCCCTTTGCTTCAAGGACGGAGATGGAGCGGGTGCACCCCAGATGCCTGTTGGCAGCCACTGTCACCAAAAAGTCTCCATTCTCGAATCCAATCCTCGGAGAGAACTGCTTCCATTCTAGGCTGGAGAGATTTACTAAGTCAATGCTGTATATATGTTGGTTATTCAATTAACATTTGTTAAATTGAACAACCAATTACTTTGACTTCATTAGTTGCTCTCACTCAGCCCACTTACATTATAAAACTACTATCTAAATCTAAGAACTTGAAAGTACTAGTTTATAATGAGCCAGGCTCTTCCCGGCCTTAAGCTTTGAACGGGCTAGTCAGGTATTTTTACAAGCTATATTAACTCTTTAAAGCCACAAGGGACCTATTTAGTAAATTGCTACTTCTGTGCTACTTTGCATGGCTGACTTGCTCTCATTTTTGGATGGGATGGGAACTTGGTAGGGCACAGCGAATGAGCAGAGTTACTGAGAATGAGCCACGTTGTTCTAACTGAACGTTAGCTAGAACTTGATAGTTTACAAAATATTTGCAATGCTTTAGATGAACAGGCTGAGGTAGTATAACAAAGATACTTTGAAATATAATGGTTCAAATAAACTTGATGGAAATATTTCTTTTTCACATAATAGTCTAGAGCAGCAGACCCCAACTTCTTTGGCACCTGGGACCAGCTTCATGGAAGACAATTTTCCACAGACCAAGGACTGAGGGGGAAGATTTCAGCATGATTCAAGTGCAATACAGCTTCATCTTAGATCATCATTAGGTTCTCATAAGAAGCACCCAACTAGATCCCTTGAATGTGCAGTTTACAGCAGGGTTGATGTTCCTATGAGAATCTATTGCCACCACTTGTCTGAGAGGAGGGGGAGTTCAGGTGGTGATATGAACAATGGGGAGGAGATGTAAAAACAGATAAAGCTTCACTCACCCACCACGACTTATCTCCTGCTGTGTGGCCCGATTTCCGGTCCATGGGGGTTTGGGGACTGCATGTATAGAGGTTATGGGAGTCCAAAATACAAAGGCAAATTTGTGTTTTCTCCATTAACTACCAAATTACCAGTGAAATGCTGACATAATGGTGCCCATAGCAACTCAGCTTCAAAACATCATCCAAGCACTCAAACTCCTTCTATCCTGTTGCCTCACTGTGTTTTAACGTATCGTCTTTGTACTGGTCAAAGCTGTCTCGCGTCAGTATGTCTGCTTTCTAGCTTTTAGGAAGGAAAAAGGGAACAATTGGAATGATAACATTTCCTTTAAAGGAAATGTTGTGCCTTGCTTCCATTCACATCCCACGGGTGAGAAGTCACTCATGTGGCCATTCCTAGCTGCCATGACAGTTGGGAAACAGGGTGTCCCTTGGACAACCATGTATCCTGTTAAAATGTGGTGAGCATATTTGGCTAAAAGGACAAAAGGGGAATTTTTCTGTGGATGAAAAAAAAGTTTGAAACTGTGGCAGTGATAAGGCTCTGAGGTAATTTCATTTGAGCTCCACAGTGATCTAGTGGTTGAATACTTACTGTTTTATATTATTCTAGACAACAAGAAATTAAAGTTGGCAAGAGAAAAATAAAGTTAAAAATTGGATCTGTTCCAACTGAAGCCAATAGATAATCGATAATCTCTAAAGAAATAAATAAATAGCAGAATAAATTCATTCAAGTGTTGAAGGGCCCTTGAGTTGTTCCCACACCTTTGTAAATTAGGCTGCTGTAAACATTCAAGTACAAATGCCCGTATGGTCAAATGACATTTTTTCTTTTGGGTAGACACCTAGCAAAAGGTGGACTAGGACTGCAGGCTCAATAGAAGGTCTACTTTTAGTTCTTTGAAGACTCTCCATATTTCTTTCCATAAAGGTTGTGCTAGTGTGCAGTCCCACAACAGTGCATGAATGTCCCCTTCTCTCTACACCTAAGCCAGCATTTGTTGCTTTGGGACCTTGTGATGTGGGCCATTCTCACTGGGGTTAGGTGACATCTCAAAGTGGTTTTGATTTGCTTTTCTCTAATAATTAGAGACAATAAGCATTTTTTCACAAGTTTGTTGGCCATTCATCTGTCCTTATAAGAAAAGGTTCTATTCATGTCTATTACCAAGTTTTTAACGAGGCTATGTGCTCTTTTTTGTTGATTTGCTTGAGTTCTTAGCAGATTCTGTTTATTAGCCCTTTGCTGGATTCATAGCATGCAAGTATCATCTCCTACTCTGAGGGTTGTCTCTTTGCCTTATTGATTGTGTCTTTAGCTGTGCAAAAACTTTTAAATTTGATCATGTCCTGTTTATTTATTTATTTTTGTTGCTGCTGTAATTACCAGTGGGGTCTGCTTCATAAATTCTTCCCCAAGGCTGATTTTGTTAAGAGTTTTCCCCATACTTCTAGAGTTTGTATAGTTTCATGTCTTATATTTAAATCTTTTATTCGTCATGAGTTAATTTTTGTAAGTGGTGAGAGGTGGCTAACCAGTTCTCCCAGTTCCACTTGTTAATTTTTTTTATTCTTTATTAAGTCATAACTATGTACGTTAATGCATTTATGGGGTACAATGTGCTGATTTGATATACAATGTGGAATGCTTACATCTAACTGATTAACATCACATTCCCCTTGCTTACTTATTTTTTGTGGTAAGACATTTACTCTATTCTTAATAGTTTTGAAATGTATCATTACATTATGTGCATTAGGGTATTTGGGGGGACCTCACCTAATGAACACCACTTATTAAATAGAGATTCTTTCCCACTGTGTATGCTTTTTTTTTTCTTTTTAAAGATCAGATGGTGATAATGAGGTTGATTTCATCTATAAGTTCTCAGTTCTATTCTATAAAACTATGTCAATACCATCCTGCTTTGATCACTGTAGATGTGTAGTAGCACCTGAAGTCTGGTAACACAATGCCTACAGATTTGTTCTTAATTTATTAAGTTGTATTGGCTATTTAGACTTTTCTTCCATTCCATATGAAATGTAGAACTATTTTTCAAGATATTCAAGGTATGATATTGGTATTTAATGAGGATTGCATTAAATTTGTAGATTGCTTTGGGTAGTTTTTAAAATGTTGATTCTTCCCAGCCGTGAGCACAGTATGTTCTCCCATCTGCTAACATTCTCTGCTATTTCTTTTCTCAGTGCTTCTGAGTTCTCTGTAAGAACAATCTATGTATAGATTCTTCACATCCTTTGTTAAGTACATTCCAAGGTATTTCATTTTCTTTGATGCTACTGTAAAGGATATTGTATCTTTGATTTGATTCTCAGCTTGACTGTTGTTGGGATATACTAAGGCTACTGATTTGTAAATGTCAATTTTATATCTTGAGAAATTACTGTATTTCTTGATCACTCACTGTGGAATACTATTCAGCCATAAAAAATGGAGATTTTGTATCTTTTGAAACAACCT
This sequence comes from Galago senegalensis, assembly GCA_963575145.1. Classification (NCBI taxonomy): domain Eukaryota; kingdom Metazoa; phylum Chordata; class Mammalia; order Primates; family Galagidae; genus Galago; species Galago senegalensis. Next base: position 15,440 of record CAUYTI010128944.1, read on the forward strand.
GCATAGATTTCAAAACACTCTCCTAATTAAAGTATCTCAAAAATGAAAAAACAGGGGGGCAGAGGCAAGATGGCAGACTGCAGCCAGCTTTTTGCAGAGGCTCCCGTCCAGAAGGAGACTTAAAGGACAGAAGTTTAGCAAGGGAGCTGATGGTTTGGAGCAGAGCCAAGAGAGAAGATTGAAGAATGCACTTCAATCTTGCTGAGGCAAGCTGCAACTCCAAAAATACAATCAGAAGGTACAAAATCCACCACCAAGTGGAAAGAAGTCCCCTCCCCCACAAGAAGGACTCGCAGTTTACTCCATACAAACAAGTGAACAGACTTCAAACATCCTCCCACTCTATCCCAAGGGAGAGACTCTCTAAAAACTGGACCTCCTACCCAATACTGGCATGCCATGGCACCCTTCTGCCAGGCATAAAACTGTAAAACTGTATAAAACTATATATATATTCCCTACCTGCAACTCTGAACTCTGAGGATTTCCCCCCCCACCCTGACGTCTGGAGGTTTGCCACCCATGGAGTCCAGAATCTTGGGCATTTCCTTGAGAGGAGTGGAGGGGGAAAGGGCTGATGCTGCTCTGTGCTGACTCTGTGGCAGGGGAGCGAGGAGAAGAACCTTGGCTCGGAGGAAGCCATACAGGAGCTGCAGCGTCCTGAGCTGCAGGAGACGCTCACATCTCTGATGCCATTCCAAATAGGCATGCCCTGTCTCTCTGGGCAACCAGAGGTTCTAGACAGCAGCCATTAGTAGAATGGACTTGGAAAGTTGTGAGTAAAGAGACCATTAGCACCTAGCCCTCAGGGGAATATAGCTGAGACAAAGGCAGTGGGTGGGCAGAGGCTGGAATTGACACCTGAGTGTAAACCATAATTGCTTGCTGCCCAGGGCTGAGTTTCTTCTCAGCTCTAGCAGCCTCTGACTTGCAGAAGAATTTAGCTGGGACAGAAGGTGTGGGGCTGGAACTGAGTGAACTTCTCCAGCCTAAATTCACCCCCTGACAGACTCAGATCTCCTGGGAACTCTGACAGTTGTAAACCCCAGGAGCATTTGTTTACTGGAGTGAACTGGGTCACAGCCCTTTGGGATTACCATTGACTAGGTACAAGGTGGGGAAGGAGGTATCAACCTTCCCAGACTAATTCATTTGCTGGGTGGGTCCTTTTGCCTTCACGGAGCACTGGAGCAAGTTATATCTGAGCTGCCAGCAGATCTCTCTTATCTAGGTGCTGGAGACATTTGAACTCTCCTATCTGAGACTGGTACTGATTGGGATAACCAATTTGGACCCCTTGAACTGGGAAAATCACCCAAGGACTATCCAAAGTGGCACCCTGGGTGTATGGTTTACAGAAGGCTTAATTTTCCTTGGCCAATTGTTTGTGTGTGTGGGGTGTCGATTTAATTGCTGGTATTTTTCCACAGCTGAGACTTCAACCAAGAGTAACTGATTCACTAGGGTAGGACAGAGACATGCTGAAAATAAGACAGGGCCACTTAGCCCCACCACACCAAGCAGGTCCCCAGTCTCTCAGGCTGTAACACCATATGGGTCCTTGGCAAACCTCGAGGGGAAAAGCCAAATGGGGTAAAATAATCATTGGGCAGAATCAGCAGAAAAGCTCTGGTAATATGAATAACCAGAGTAGATCAAACCCTCCAAGAAAGGATGTGGCAGACGAAACTGAAGATCTGCTTTATAAACAGATGGCTGAGATGTCAGAAATTGAATTCAGAATTTGGATTACAAATAAGATTAATAGAATAGAGGCAAAGATAGAATTAGAAATTCAAGAAGATTTCCAAAAGTTGACTCGAGGATTCAAAAAATTCAAAGACAAAACCACCAAAGATTTTGAAACATTGAGGCAAGAGATTGTAGCCCTCAAAGATCTGAAAAATATGGTAGAATCTCTTGGTAACGGAATGCAACAGGCAGAAGAAAGGATCTCATACATTGAAGACAAAGTTTCTGAACGTGTCCAAGCATCCAAAGAGGAACAGAAATGGAAAGTAAAAATGGATCATTCTCTCAGAGAGCTCTGGAATAATTCAAAGAAAACTAATATTCATCTTACAGGAATCCCTGAAGGCAATGAAGTTGCTTCACAAAACACAGAGGCTCTTCTTCATAAAATTATGAAAGAGAACTTTCCAGATATGACAAGAGACCCTGAAATCCAGATAGCAAACAGCTTCAGAATCCCAGCACTACTCAACCCAAATAAGACATCCCCCAGACACATCATAATTAACTTCACTAAAGTTAATGTGAAAGAGAAAATCCTGAAAGCAGCTAGACATAAGAAAACCATAACCTACAAGGGGTAGAATATTAGAATGACTGTAGATCTCTCTGCTGAAACCACCCAGGCCAGAAGAGGGTGGTATCCACATTTAATCTCCTAAAACAAAATAACTTTCAACCCAGGTTCCTGTATCCAGCTAAACTGAGTTTCATTTATGATGAAGCAATTAAATACTTTAATGACATTCATTTGTTGAAGAAATTTGCCATAACTAAACCAGCTCTCCAGGATATTCTCAGACCTATCTTCCATTATGAACTGTGCAATCATCCACCACAAAAGTAAACTAAGAAACTATTGATCAAATTCCAACTTCCATAGTGGTGAAAGGATTAAAAATGTCCACTGAATTTTCAAAAAACTCGATACCTAAAATTTTATCAGGCTTATCAATAATTTCAATCAATGTGAATGACTTAAATTGTCCTGTAAAGAGGCACAGATTGACTGATTGGATATAGAAACTCAGACTCAGAGTGAGGGGATGGTCATCTATATTCCAGGCAAGTGGAAAGCAGAAAAAGGCAGGTGTTGCAATTTTATTTGCAGATACAATAGGTTTCAAACCAACAAAAGTAAGCAAAGATAAAGATGGCCACTTTATATTTGTTAAGGGCAATACTCAATATGATGAGATCTCAATTAATATCTATGCACCCAACCAGAATGAATGCACCTCAATTTATAAAAGATAGTCTAACAGGCATGAGCAACTTGATCTCTTCCAGTTCCATCATAATCAGAGATTTTAACACTCTTTTGGTAGTGTAGGATAGATCCTCCAATAAGAAGCTTAGCAAAAAAATCTTAGATTTAAATTTAACTATTCAACTTTTGGATTTAACAGACATTTACAGAACATTTTATGCTAACAAAACTGAATACACATTTTTCTCATCAGCACACGGAACATACTGCAAAATCGATCACATCTTAGGTCACAAATCTAACTTCAGCAAATTTAAAAGAGTAGAAATTATTCCATGCATCTTCTCAGACCATCATGGAATAAAAACTCAACTCAGCAACAACAGGAATCTGCTGACTCATACAAAAACATGGACGTTAAATAACCTTATGCTGAATGATAGTTGGATCAGAGATGAGATCAAGAAGGAAATTACCAAATTTATAGAAAAAAATGATAATGAAGACTCAAGTTATCAGAACCTCTGAGATACTGCAAAGCAGTCCGAACAGGGAAATTTATAGCATTGCAAGCCTTCCTCAAGAGAACAGAGAGAGAGGGAGTTAACAACTTAATGGGACATCTCAAGCAGCTGGAAAAGGAAGAACATTCCAATTCCAGATCCAGTAGAAGAAAAGAAATAACCAAAATTAGAGCAGAATTAAATGAAGTTGAAAATGAAAGGATTATAGAACAGAGCAATGAATCGAAAAGTTGGTTTTTTGAAAAAGTCAACAAAATTGATAAATCTTTGGCCAACGAACCAAGAAAAAAAAAGTAAAATCTCTAATCTCATCAGTCAGAAATGATAAAGATGAAATAACAACAGACCTTTTAGAAATTCAAAAAAAAATCTCACTCCTTCCCCTGGGAGATTGGTGGGGTCACCTCTATGGTTTATCTTAAAAGGGTACAAGTGAATCTTTCTAAAAGCAGAGTATGAACGTTTTAACTCAATAACTAAGAAAATGACTTGAAGGTTATCTTGACCAGTTTCAGGAGACTATTTCAAAATGTACATGAAAATAGCACACTGTACACCCTGATTGCATTAATGTACACAGTTATGCTATAAGAAATAAAAAAAAAGAAATTCAAAAAATTCTCAATGAATATTACAAGAAACTTTATTCCCAGAAATATGACAATCTGAAGGAAATCAACCAATATGTGGAAGCATATAATCTCCCAAGACTTAGCCAGAATGAAGTGGAAATGTTGACCAGGCTTATAACAAGTTCTGAAATAGCATCAACCATACAAAATCTCACTAAAAAGAAAAGCCCAGAACCAGATGGCTTCACATCAGAATTCTACCAAATCTTTAAAGAGGAACTAGTATCTATACTAGTAGATCTATATTACTCAATCTTTTCCAAAATACAGAAAAAGATGGAATACTGCCCAACACATTCTATGAAGCAAATATCACCTTGATCCCCAAACCAGGAAAAGACTCAACAAGAAAAGAAAATTATAAACCAATATAACTAATGAACATTGATGCAAAATATTGAACAAAATCCTAACAGAATCCAGCAACACATCTAACAAATTATACACCATGACCAAGTGAGTTTTATCCCAGGATCTCAAGGGTGGTTCAACATATGTAAATCTATAAATATAATTCATCACATAAACAATTAAAAAACAAAGACCATGTGATTCTCTCAATTGATGCAGAAAAAGATTTTGATAATATCCAGCATCCTTTCATGATCAGAACACTTAAGAAAATTGGTATAGAAGGGACATTTCTTAAACTGATAGAGGCCATCTACAGCAAATCCACAGCTATATTGTATTAAATGGAGTTAAGTTGAAATCATTTCCACTCAGATCAGGAATGAGGCAAGGTTGACCATTGCCTCCATTGTTCTTTAACATTTTAATTACTTACTTAATTAATTTTTTTATTAATGATAACTATGTTCATTAATGCAATTCTGGGGTACAGTGTGGTTTTTTCACATACAATTTGAAATATTTTCATCAAACTGGATAACATAGCCTTCATGTCATTTTCTTAGTTATTGTGTAAAGATGTTCATATTCTAGTGTTAGAAAGATTAACTTGTACCATTGTAAGATAAACCATAGAAGTGACCCCTTTAATCACCCTTCCTCCACCCATACAACACCCTCCCCTCCCCTATCCCTCTTCCTTTCCCAGATTCTAAGGCTATAATTAGGTTATAACATTCCTATGAAAG
>CAUYTI010128946.1:0-17263 GCA_963575145.1 Galago senegalensis
CCCTTCTGAGTGATGTGACTTCCCCAGCAATATTCAGGTACTCAGCCCGTCTGAGTGATGTGACTTCCCCAGCAATATTCAGGTACTCAGCCCGTCTGAGTGATGTGACTTCCCCAGCAATATTCAGGTACTCAGCCCGTCTGAGTGATGTGACTTCCCCAGCAATATTCAGGTACTCAGTACGTGAAGAGTGAAAACGAGTGAGGGCAGAGAATAAGCCAGGGAGGCGGTGCCAGAAGGAATGAGGGGTGGGGCGGGGGGAGAGTGCGGGTATTAAAGAGTGACCTTAATGATACACAAGGAAGGACGTAAAGTACAGAAAAGGGCCGAGAAGCAGAAGTTCTCAAAAGGATGAAAAACTTTTACAGTGGAGCTATTTTTGCAAACAAATTAAAATTCACCCTCAATGGAGAACCATTGCCCTAAACAAAAATATAGGATATATGTAAAAGTGGTAAGAAAAAGTGCTCTACAATAAATTACTCTAAGGCAAACACATGGTTTAAGTGGAAACGTATTAAAGCCACATTTATACAGCACAACAGCTTTGAAGCAACTTCTAATACTAAGTACAAAGACTTCAACATTCATTGGTAAAGTATTTTAATAACAACCACTATTAAGTATCAATATAATACAGGTAGAAATGCTTGTGCAGTGTATTATAATTAGTGCCCATAGATTACCTAAATAGACCTACTCTCTGATTCACATAGTTTTTTACTTCATATAAAACCAGAATGATAGAAGCGAAACCAAACATAGTGTATTATGCAAAATATTCCACTTATACAATAAATATTTAGCATTCGAGGCAAACAAAAATATACTGATGCCTCACTGTAACTTTTTAAATGTCTGACTAACATGTGAGTTAGTGTCTGCCTTTTTGTAATCTCAAGCCACCAAACTATATTCAAACAAAACTTTATGGAAATCCATGACGCTTGAGATCATGAACAAAAAACAATTTTCTGAGTTTCACACTTTATGTAATTTGGAAAAAATCACTTTCAAAAGTTAACACACTGAGTCATTTGGAAAAAACAAGTGGATACTAATGGATACTAATATCTTTTCACCTGTAATAAAAAGTGAATGTGTAACTATACCTTCAAGTACTCCCACGGCGAGGAATCTTCCATAGAACAACTCTACCATGGGGTTCTTTGGCTTCTCTTCATCCCTAAAGAATGTTTAAAAATACAAATATGGTTACAATTTTTGGACCTACAAATAGAGAAAACATTAAAAGGACTATAACATCTGTCGAGAGAAAAGTATTCATGTGACTATCATATACTTGGCTCTCTTATTGAGAATGTCACTTTGGGCGAGGTACTTAGGTTTATTTTTCCATTTCTTCATCTGTCAGCTAAGAGTAATTCTAGTAACTGAACTCACAGGAGTACTGTAAGTGTTAAAATAAGTGACTACAAGGGGTGAACTAGGAAGGGGATGTGTCTGACACGGCCGTGCCACGACGGGCCTGATCTTTCTATTATCATTAGAGGTTTCAGTCTGATGCTTTTCACCTGTATGACACAGGCTCACTTGGACTTGTTGGAAAGGAAAGCCACTTGCCATCAGAATATTTCTACAAAGTTTTGATAAGGTATTTCTTGTATTCACTGAGATGAGTCCATACCATTCAAACGTGACAGCTGTCACCAGTGAAGGAACAAAACACAAGTTTTTGTTCTTTTTTTTGTAGAGACAAAGAGTCTCTCTTTGTGGCCCTTGGTAGAGTGCCATGGCAGCACATAGCTCACAGCAACCTCCAACTCCTGGGCTTGGGCGATTCTCTTGCCTCAGCCTCCTGAGTAGCTGGGACTACAGGCGCCCACCACAACACCCAGCTATTTTTTGTTGCAGTTTGGCTGGGGCTGGATTTGAACCCGCCACCCTTGGTATTTGGGGCCACTGCCCTACCCACTGAGCCACAGGAGCCACCCCCAAATACAATTTTTTTTATTTGATCCCGAGTAGCTACAGAACTACTCTATCCTTTTCTGAAGTTTCATGGTGCTGGTAGAATTCGTTATGAATTTTAGAAATTGTCTAACATACACATATAAGTTTTTAGTTATGACTTGCACTGTATAATCTAAAAAGACAAAGTTTATCTTGGCTTTACTATATAAAAGTGTGTTATATCCAAAAATGTACACAGAATTTTTTTTCATTAATTTTACGTTGAAATTAATAAAATTGGTTTGTGGAGGACTATTTAAGAGGGGGAGAGGGACCAGGTGCGGCGGCTCACTCCAGTAATCGTAGCACTCTGAGAGGCCTGTCTGGAAGACTGCTTGATCTCAGGAGTTGGAAACCAGCCTGAGCAAGAGTAAGACCCCATCCCTGGAAAATTAGCCTGGCATGATGGTTCATGCCTATAATCCCAGCTCTTGCGAGGCAAAGGCAGGAGGAATCCTTGAGCCCGAGAGTTTTAGGTTGCAGTGGGCTATGATGATGTTCAAGCAGGGGTAACAGAGTCTGTCTTTAAAAATTTAATCAATTGATTGAAATTAAAAATAAAGAGGAGGGGAGGAGACACTGTCTCTTGATAAAGATGTCACATGGGTCATCATTTAATTTTTAGAATAATGGTGGCAAATATTTCACTTAATACAAGAAGCCCAGTAGATAGCACAGTCGTCCTTAGTGCTAGGTGAAAACATTTCTGGCCCTTCATTTTTAGGTAAGATGCATTTTCCCACTTTTTAAAACTCATGTTTTATTGTGATACCATGTACACAGCATAACATTAACCATGAGTGAACACATGAGCAGAGCCCCTTCCTCACAGCCGCTGGGCACCATCTAAGGATATGCGCCTCTACAAAGTTCTGACTTGCAGTTGTTGCCATATAATGGCCTAGCTCACAGAGCCTGGATATTTGACCCTTTAATTAAACCTCATGGTGAAATCTGAGCCTCAGCGTTGGAGATGGGGCCTAATAGGAAGAATCTGAGTCACAGAGGCAGATCTCCCCATGACTGGGTTGGTGCCATTTCCAGGGAAGGGAGCTCCTGCTCTACTAGTACCTGGGTATAAGAACAGGGTGTTAAACAGAGCCTAGCACCTTCCCCTTCCTCTTGCATCCTCCTTCACATGTGATCTGCAAACACCTGCTCCCCTTCGCCCTCCACCACCAGGGGAAGCTTTCTGAGGCCCCCTGCGAAGCAGGTGTGGGCACCATGTTCTTGTACAGCCTGCAGAACCATAAGCCAAATGCCAACTAAACCTCTTATTACAAATCACCCTGCCGTGGGTATTCCTTTGTAGCAACATACACAGACTAAGACACCCCACCTTGACGGATTAAAAAGCCGTCCCATTATCCCTGTCTAACTCTACAATAAAGCTGTACAGTTGTGAAAATAAAACCACACAACTGTAGACAATAAAACATGGAGGTTCTGAATGAGGCAGAGGCTGAGAAGCAGGCTAAAATAAATATGCAGCCAAACCGTCCTAAAAGAAAAAAATATTAAAGAAATATGCTCAAGGCCCAGAACATCCAGAAGCTGAGGAACGAACATGCTGCAGAGATAACAATCTTCACTGGATGCTGAGACTCGGGAGCATCAACAGCACATCCAGTTCAGGAATCGTGACGGGGAAATTTCCCATATGAAACTAATATGAACAGAAGAGAGAAACCAACCCAGAAGGCAGGTTTCCTAGGCCTGAGCAATTTTATGGCAAAACACACGGACAGCAGCCACTTTGGCACAAAATAAATTATTAGGAAGAGCCTCCATTAAGTGCAGCTCTGGGGCAGCACACTGGAGCGTGGGAAGCAACCACTGAGTTTGGTGGATGGAAAAGAAGGTACCTTATTATCACAGTTACCATAAACGTCTAACATGCTCTCGACTGCCACAAGTTGTGACAAAGACAGTGTGCAAACAATGGAAGTTTTTCCCTTTCAATGCAGACTTTGTGCTAAATCAATCTCTTGAGAGATTTCTCCCAATTTAGTTTAAGTTCACAGAAAGCTGTCTATAACCACTGGCCCATAATGACTTATGATATCTTGGCAGAAAACTAAAACTAAGATGATTTTCTCAGTTTACTACATTACCCTAAGTGTCTATTACAGTCTTCAGGAATAACTGGACAAGGGACTGCACTAAATTCTGGGGATAATATTGTAGTTGGACCAAGAGACTTACAAGAGGTTCAAGTGTGGGGCTTGATTCAAATTTTCAAATGTAAGAGATCAACGTTAACTGTGTGTGACCTAGTAATCTTCTGAAATCTAACACGAAGGCATATGAAATTCAACATTTGAAATGTTGAAAGCACTGTGCACGTATACACGAAAGAGCGTGCAGGCTGTAGTTGCGGAACCTCAACTCTGCTCAGGCACAGACAGGATGTGCTGTAACTGAGACAACATAAACTAAGAAAAAAGGAAGACGGTTTGTTTTGTTGTCACACTGCAGACACAGAGCAAAACTATCTGACTCTTTAGTACCATTTCTTGGAACATTCCCTTAAAAGATAAAGGTAATGTCATTTGGATACTTTATTTTTCACTCGAGTTTTAGTAACAAAAGAGATGGCAAGGTCTATGTTAAAAGTTGCCAGCATCTCTTAGCTATTAACATCGTATGTTTAGAAGATATTTTATTTCATCTTAATCTCACTGTAACCCATATTCTAAGGGGCTTTATGAGGCAACGAAGGAGTCCATATTTTTACTTCCTGTTATACAGTCTACAAATATAGAAATATTATATTCTCTAAAAAGGAAAAAAAAAGAGAGAGAGAAGGGAGAAAATTTTCAACTGGGGTTTCAACCTCTATTCTAGGTATTAATTTAACAAGTGCATCTTGTAGACTCAGATCACAGTCTTGTGGTGGCAGTCTGTATGGGCCACCGGTGTTTTAAGAAAATACACAATGGAACAAGGAGTTGGTATTAGGAGAGTGGTCTCATGAGGGAGGAATCAAGACCGTCCTCAGAGTGAGCGGACGTCCTTCTCTAAGGAGGCCGGCCACCAAGTTTAAGTGACCAAGATTTTAACGGCTGAACCCAGTGAATAGAGAATAAGAAACCAGGGAACGGTGAAGAGGAACTTCATATACCTGTCCTGCTTCGATGAAAAAGGACTTCCTCAGAATTAACACGCCTGGTATCTGTCTCCTCCACTAACCCATTCCTCCTCATGAAAAGTGAGTGCTGAATCTAAGAAAAAGAACTGAGGATATGAGATTAGCCCTTTCAGGAGTCATTTTTTAGATTTTTCTGGCTTGATTCTGATCTTGTAGCAGAAACCTAAGGCTACCTGTTACTTGTAGCCACAGATCCAAGGAGCTTGTCAATAACACAGATAATACTGGGATGCCCGGGAGTCTGCCCTGCTTTCCTATTTCTCTGGTGACAATGAATACACACGAGGAAAAACTGAATGCCTTTATTCAGTTTCTGAAACCTCATCACTAAATGTCATGGTAACTTACGTCTCCTCTTCAGCTTTCATTTGGAAGGCATCTTCTAACCAATCTAGTAATTTGTGTGTAAACTCACTCACGTCTTGCTGTGAAAAGAAAGAAAATGTCTTATTGATAGTTGAGCCTACTGATAACAATATCAACTGTTGCAACACAAAACCTATTTCCTAATTCTAAAACGGTCATCATCTCCTTAAAAATGTAATACAAAGCAAAACAATTCGCATCAAATGCAAGAAAGTTAATAGTTTAACCGGGGTATAAAATCAGTGTTTGAAAAAACAAACAAACAAACAAACATTATATTGATAATTACTGTTATTAGGTTTCATCTTAGGGAAAAGAAATATAACATACACATGTCAAAATTCAAACTTACAAATGAGACCTTAAGAAATTACTATCTGCTCAAAAAAGCTCTGTAATGAATCTTTATAAAGTTAATAGGTCGTATGACCAAAAGGTCCTTCATTTTATAAAGAATTGTTAGTGGCTTTTCTCTTAGAAGACAGACTAGTGCTTTCTGACAATTTTCTTAACTCAACTTATACATAGAAATTTTTAAGCCACATCTACCCTTACAAAGATATCTGTTAACTCAGACAGGTTGAGTCCAACTAATCACTGACTACTAAGTTCATCCCAGGAACCCGAAACTCACCCTCCATTCAGAACCAGCACATACATCACCTTGCACCATCCCTTTCCCTGATGTTTCCTTCCCTAACACAGACAAACGGGAAGAGATGGTGGAATCTGTACTTAGAAACTACCATAATTCTTTCCATGATATGAGTTGGAAAATAGAAAACAGGTTCACACAGAACGCAACCTTATTAAGGCTGCTCAAAGACAGATAAATCAGTAAAAGCAATTTGCCTTTCCTTATTTAAGTAGCCCCAAGTATAAAACCAACTTTCAATCATACATTTTTCCATTGAGAAGCTTTTTAAGGGCATCCAGACCAGCGTGGGGAATCTGCACGTGTGGCTTTCTAGTATAAGTATGAGCTTTTGACTGAATTCGTATTTTACAGAAGAAATCCTTTTATTTTTATTAATACATTTTCATTCATCTTTTCTATTTTTAATTTTTAAAAGCATGTAAATAAAATACAAAGAATAAAATAAATTTCAATGAAATAACACTCCTAGATTACAAAGCACTATTATAACATTAGTAAGCCATAAAGGCTGAAATGAAAGCTGCTTCGCTCATGATGTATGTCTAACTTCTGCCTGGTGGAGATACGAATGCATGAGGCTGGTTGAAGAGAGTTTATAGGAGTTCGACTGCGATAGTCTGTTATCAGCTTTTGACAGTGGTGCACTGTATTTCTCCTTGAAGTGGAATTTGTGAATAGTTGCACAGCATGACAGTGTATTTTAATTCTGTCTGTTCAAAAGCCCAACATGTCAAAGAGGACCAAGAGAACACTGAAGGAAGAAAACAGATATTTTTAATGAGAAGTAAGGATTGAAATATTATCTTGTTTCTGCTAAAGTTAAGATGATTTGTTTGCTTCATGATACTGCAGTATCAGTACTAAAGGAATTCAATGCTCATTACCATCACAACACTCAGAAGGACCACAAATATTTTAGAGGGAGAGGTGTGAAAGATTGTATTGCAGAAATTAAAAATGAAAATCAAAAGCCAAGATGAATCTTTCAAGCAGCAGTAAGAACAGGAAATAATGCCACTCAAATAGCTTATAAAATAGCTTATGTACTTGGGGGGGAAAGGGAACCCATTCAGTGATGTAGAAATTGTGAAAGAATGTGCTGCCAAACTTGTAGGATGCTTAGACCCAGACAACGTTTCAAAATACAAACAACTACCTCAATAGTCATGAACCATAACCAATCAGCAGCATGAATTAGCCTTCAACTTAACAGAACAATTACATGCGGTACTTCAAAAGGAAAATAAATCACTTTGGATTAATCAACTGATACTCCTGACTCATTGTGGGTTCATTAAGGTCCTAAGTGGAGGTTTTCTTTGCTACAGAGAGTTACTGACTTTTGGCACAGAATACAGGGAACAGACACCTACAACAGCTTTCAAGATAAATGTAAAGTTGGACAGCATTTGGTTAAATGTAGTGAGTATATGTACAAATGGTGCCCCTTCCACGACAGGAAAACATGAAGTGCTTATTGCACAGATTAAAGAAGTATTAACAGTATTAACAGATGCCCTCATTTCTTTTCGTGTATCTTGCATCAGCAACACCTCTGTGCTGAAGTTACAGTGACAGTAGGCCACAATTTATATTCATGCAAACGTAACACAGCACGGTCAGTTTTGTAACATGCTGGAGTTGAAAGATGAGATATTGGGTGTGGATTTGCCCAATATTGCAGGGACAGGTGTTAGTCAAAATTTTATCTCTGTGAGAACAGACAGTTAAATTTTATAAAGATGAGAATCAGTAATGTAATTACTGAAAGAAGATTTCTAGAAGAATGCAGCATTTCTGTGTGATGTCATGTCAAATCAAAATGACTTGAATATTTCTTTTCAAGGTAAAACTAAGTCTACACGTGATACGTGGCAAAAAATCCAAGCATTTCAACAAATTCTATCTTTTTTTCAAAACACTCTTCAAAAGGAAATTCCAGATGAATATTTTCCCCAGTTAGAAAGGCTACTGATGAGCAGAACGACAGATCTGATGTACACGAAGCATTTGAAGAACACACAGCGGTTACAGATTTATCAATTGGAGGATACAATCAAGGTTCATTGACTTTGAGAATCAAAACGTCAACTCCAATTGGCACTTTACGCTCACCTAGTTGACATCAATCAGGCACCTAAAGAACCTCAGATGGGATTGATTGAGCTCTCAGAAGATGACATTTTAAAGTCATTGTCTGATGTGAAGAAAAGACCTAATTGAAATCTGGAAAAATGCTATAGAATACCCATGCCTTCAGCAACATGTCCAAAAAATACTTTCTTGCTTTTCAACCGCTTATTGTTGTGAATGTTTCTCCTACTCAAATCAATACGCCCTTAATGTCACAAATGACTGACACCCACTTAGAGGACGAACTGAAACTGTGAACCTCTGTGCTGCAACCAAGTATTCAAATACCTTGCAACCAAAAGCAGACAAATTTAAAATTAGCAGTTTTCATTTTTTGAATTTATTAAGTTCATATTAGTTAGATTTTTACAAAATAATGTGCCTTCGTAAGTATATCTAATTGGCGTTTCTTGGATGCAGCCTTATTTGATTATTGCTAGATTAATGTGACCATCCAACATGAAAAAGTTCCCCACCCTTCATCTAGGCCAACCTATTCACCTTTAAAAAATGTTAAAACTAAAATCTAAGAAGCTTAAGCAAATTGCTCCAAAGCTGAAGAGTTAAATTGGACTAAACTCAGCACAAAAATTACATAAACAACCCCAATACCTACAGTGGGCTAAACAGGTGCATGCCACAATAGAATCTCAAAACGTGCCCTTCTTTGGAATAAGGGTCTTCATAAATTTAATTAAGGTAACGATCTCAAAATGAGATCATCCTAGATTAGAATCAGCCTTAAATCCAATGCTGAGTCTTCTTATACGACACATAAACACACCAAAGACAAGACCAGTGAAGACAGAGACAAGATTAGAGCTCCCTGCCACAACCCTGGGGCCACCAGAAGATGGCAGAGGCCAAGGAGGATTCTCCCCCAAAGCCATAGGAGGAAGCAGGATCCTGCCAAGATGTCTAGTTTCCCTCTTGAATTATCACAGAACAATTTCCTATTGTTTTTAAGCTGTCCTGTTTGTGGGTAATTTGTGATGGTCGTTCTAAGGAACCAACTTGAAGCAACTTTCCATACTTGCCTATAACTTTACTTACCTTGAAGGGTATAACTAACAAAAAACACAACGGTACCTAGTTAATCACAACCCCCTTCAGAAGAAGTAAATCCTTATCCTTTTTATCAATTGATCTGAATTTGACAATCATAAAATATTCTACCTACTTCTATCAAAAGAACAAAAGTGATCATCAGTATAACATTTTACTCCCAAAGTGAAAGAATTAAAAGTATGATTAAAATTGACAGCACCACATTACCAAAAGGTGTTCCACAAGATTCTCAAATGTTTCGAAAAGTGATATATTTCAAATATTTAGGAAAAACAAAAAGTGAAAGTATAAATTTACTTTTTAAAAAAAATCATGTTTAACATCATTTATGGTTTTATTTCACTAAGTCACTAAAGTGTACTCAGACTCTCAAGAGAGGAGGGAAAAGAAGAAAATTGAACTTGTATCGGCCTCATTGGAGGGATACATGTGTCTAAAATACCTCTGAAGAAAAGAATCAACAAAGAGAAAACTAGCGAGCCCACACTGCTAGCCCAAAGCATTCATATTGTGGCCCGAATGGCTGTCACAGGAAGTGCACCTAACAGTGTTAACAGTGACCTGTGTCCACTGACTCTATCTCCAACTGAAAAGCCCCACCTATGCACATAAGTTTATTCTGTAACCACCGTAAAGTATGAAAAGGGATTAGGGAGCTATAGGGAAGTAGGCAAAAGGTCTGGCCTCCTAGATAAGAAGGTTAAAAGGGGCCCTGCCACAAACAGTGAGTTTGGGGAACTTTGTGATTCAGTTGACCGAGTACGTCCTGTTCTCCACAAAACATAGTTTCTAGCTTGTGACACAAAGTGAAGTAATGGTCACAGTTACAGAACAGTGTGCAGAGCAAATATCACAAATATCACAGGCCTAACAGACGCCACCACACAATTGTCAGAAAAATAGCATATAGCAATTATGGCCAAAGAGAGAAGTAACGTGGGCACATGTGGCAAGTGGGGTGACCTAAAACCAAGAAGAAATAGGCAAGAATACTTAAGGACGTCAGGGAACCAATGAAAAACTCGTATTGGTAATTACAGGTGGAGCTAGGGTAAGATACTTATACCTGTGTACTGCCTTTATGTGACATCTCCTGTCACTTGCAGAGGGAACCCTTTTCCAATCTCTCTGGAAAAGTCTATGCTTATCTATCTAAGCTCTACTTTAAATAAAATGCACTATTTACTTTAAATAAATGGCACTCTTTTTTCTGCTGCACTGGAATCCAGGCTGCTTTATTCCCGCCTCCCCCGTATCTTACTTTCACTTTGACTTGGGCAAACTTGCTAGTTCTGCTATGTGAATCAGTCCAGATCTACTGAAGAAGCTCAAGAGTCTTGGAAACCCAGGACGAGAAGATAGTCAGAGACATACACAGATATCTATATATCTCTGGAAAGCTTCGACAGAGAGAACGTGCACAAGAAAATCACAAAGAAAAGGAAATTCCAGAAGAAAAGACAAGTCAAGAAACAGGAGTAATTTTTTAAAATTTATTGGTATGCACAGAATCACTGGACAGGATAGACGAAATAATACCAAAAAAAAAAAAAAAAAAAAAAACAAGTAAAACACACTTAGAACCATAAGGAGTATCCTAAAATGGCAGTTTAGGATCATTCTTTGAAAAATTATTCTTTCTTTGGACTTGTGTTAGTGTTACTCTGACAAAGATAAACAGACATTAAACCGTGACAGGACTGCACCTTTGTTAGAAATTTTTAAAAGTGATGTAAGCACCCTTTTTGTTTACGTATCTCTGTCAGCCAACATTAATTTAAAACACAAAGGAAAAAAAAACCCAGGAAAGACAGGGATGGAATCTTTCAGAACCATCCTCTTTCAAACCATCCTCTGTCCATACCTCCATGCCACAGAGACACATCCAAGTCTGTACTACAAAAAACAGACTGCACGCTCAGTGGCCCTGTGAACCTCCTCTAAAACAATGTTCTATCTTCTGCTGGTTAACTTTCTGCTGCCATCTTTTTCAACACCTGTTATTATTGTCTATTTGTTTTCCTTCTTTAACTCCTCTGATTGTTCAAATTATATGTGATGCCTACTTATTTATAGATATTTTCTATTTTTAGAAGAAAATTCTCAACATTCTAATCTAACAAAGACTTAAAAGCAAGAGCATCAATACCAAAGGTAATGTCATTTAAAACCTGTTTCTAAGGTAATTAAGGAAGACTACTCCCTGCCAGCAGAATAGCAAAAACATGTACGCTCCCTATACTCTGACACTGGGTTATCACACATTTGTGTAGATTTTTAATTACACATTTATGAACATTCTTAATTTTACCCATTGTTTTCACTTTGTTTTTATCATAAATTACAACTTCATTTAACACTTCCAAGATCACTTACATTTTTCCTAGTTTAAAAGTAAGTCCCCCAAGTAAACAATGTTTTAAATGACTCAGGCTATTTATTTTTTTACAGTGACTCTTATTTTTTGCACCCATTATGCCATGAATTCACAGGGAGTGTGTTCCAGCAGCTTGTTCTTACACAGTGGGCTTCTCTGGGTGTAGCAGGCTGGCACTTCAGTTGAACCCCAGGTACCTTTCGCTCTGGCTTCCTTCTTTTATTGATCATTTTCCTTGATGCGTTTTAGAAGGCTATCTTGGCTTCAAGAGTGCTTAATATGCTCAATCGGAACATTAATCCACTGAACGAGAATCTTGCCCTTTACTTGTTTGTTTACAACAACGCCAAGGGCATGCTGGGTAATCTGTGAACCCTCCCAGTTTTGCCAGGGTAACATCTGTGAGGCACGTCTTTTCCAACAGTACCCATTCCCTTGATGTCCACAATAACACCTTTCTTGTAGATTCGCCTATATATGGTCACAGGAACAGTTCCATGTTTCTAAAAGGCCTAGAGAACATGTACCGTGTGCCTCTCCTCTTACCCTCTGTGTTCATCATTCTGGTGAATTACTGGAAGGTAGGGTCTCCTCTAGCCCAAAGGGACTCAGGGTATTTTTAACAAAGCTGAATAATGCATCTTAAATTGTCACGTATTCTTTAAAAAGCTACTTTAAAATCTATTCGATTAAGTAAAATACAAATAGAGAGTGAACAAAAGGGACAAGGCTACCTGCTGCGAGTCATTTGACTTGAAAGCATCCTTAAGAATTTCAACCGCTCTTGATGGATCAACATACTTCCTTTTGGTACCAACAAGAAGTGCAAACAGATACCTCAGCTCACGCATAAAAGGCAAATTCCGATGTTCCTGTCGAAAACCAAAAACAAAAACCTTAAGTGAAGATTAACACAATCTTCACAAAAAAAAAAAAAGATAATCATTTCACCAGTGGCCAAAAATTAGGGACGAATCCAGCACTCTGCATCCTAATTAAAGAAAGAAGAGTGTTGGTGCCAAGAGACTCAAAGAAGTCAAGCACAAAACAGCCGAGGAATGAGGCTCACAATTTCAGCATAAATGCCACATATTCATAGCAAATCATGTCATTACGCAGCCAAGAATATCCTCCTCATTCAAGTCTGCTTATTATAATCCTTCCCATTCAGTAAGGGCCAGCTGCTGCCGAGGAGAGCAACAATGGCAAACATTCAATGAGTGCTCTATACATGCCAGGCACTGTTCTAAGTGCTTTACTCCAATACACCAGTTTAAGCAAAAAATCCCTCCTCCTCCAAGAAGCCTTTCCAGATCCCTTCAAATCAATGATCCCTTCAAATTCCACAGCTACTGAAATAATACTTTTCTCTGAGCAATGAATCACCAGTTGGCACTGTCATTAGACTAAGGTTAGAACCTAATTATTTTTTTAAAATTAATGATTTTGTTTATATTTATAAAAGTACATAAATCATTTTGTACTTATTTTATAACTATTTTAATTATGAAATACATTTAGCAGAATTATAATTTTAAATGTAATTACAGTATAATATTAATCTAACAATTAACGAGACCAAATCCTA
This sequence comes from Galago senegalensis, assembly GCA_963575145.1. Taxonomy (NCBI): domain Eukaryota; kingdom Metazoa; phylum Chordata; class Mammalia; order Primates; family Galagidae; genus Galago; species Galago senegalensis. Next base: position 13,316 of record CAUYTI010128946.1, read on the forward strand.
ATATGAAATGAGGACATCATCCTACTGGTCCTTGGAAATCTTCCTATAGTTTAGTTCCTCAATAAGACTGTAAGACTCTCAAAGGTAAGAATTTTTATATCTCTTCTGCGACTTTCTGTTACACAAAGCAGGCATTCAATCCTTACTGGATGACTAAAGCAAACCCTCTAGACAAAATGTAAAACAATTCATATTATCGATCGCTGGCAAATTATTTTAAAACAATCAAGGAAACCTTAAAAAATAATGCAATGCAATTCATAGTTATGTGAACACAGCTCATTTGTGTCACAGCTTACGACAACAAATCAGACAAGCAGTTCTTAGTTTAGTTCTTGCAATAACAATTTTAACAGATAAAGTGTAAATTATAATATTTAAACACAGGACCATTTGTTCCAAGTTTACATTGTTCACTTTCTCAGCATTATAAAACTGGAGTAGGGGTACGTAGTATGTGGGAGTAAGGGGATATCATTATATAGAATGATATAACCAACAAAGAAATAGCTGCTTCCGGATACATTTAAAAGGGAACAAAATCGATTCCACACACTTGTCGTTTCACCCAAAACCTACATATACCATTAACGCAGTTAAATAATATACTACAAAAGAATGCTAAACTATGAAAACCATAGTTTTATTAAAGTATAATAAATTCCATCATTAATAATGAAGGTGTTAGATGGGTAGAGTGGAAAGGTGTTGAAAAAACCAGGGATAGTTAATAGCAGGGACTTATTAAGACGATGGGCTGCGACCAAAATGGCATCAGCCCCACGTGAGGCTAAGTGGCCTCTTTTAAAGCAATTCTGGGTGGTGCGTTAGCTCAAGAGGTAGTGGGCACGTCAGTCTTAGCAGGTGTGGTGCAAGAGATCAGCAGGTTATCTGCTGGAGGCCTTGTACAAGGTCAGAGGGTTATCTGCTGGAAATGTGTAACCTGGAAGGAATGTTTTAACAGGACCAGAAATACAAAGAGAGTTCTGATCTTCGTTTAGTGAATGTCTAAGTCCACGAGAGCCAGGGAGAAACTAACAGATGGTTAAATACAAAACTTTAAAATGAGCAAACAATTCATGCTTTTTCTTTAGTACTTCCTATTCCCTCACCAACTGCCCTACATAAACACCTATATTTTTAAAGTGTAAATACTACTCATTTTAATTCACAAAATAATTTCCTAAAGTATCCTTTTTCCTGAGACTGATGTCTTCATTCATCACAGCAACTAGGTTAATGCAGTTTTTTGAGACACTCCTTGCCCAAGTCACAAGGACAGGGGTAATAACTTCTTAGAAATTAAGTGAAATTCTGCAGAGAAAGACATTTGAAAAGTAAAATACTTTGACAGAATGAAGTATTTTTGTCTCATCCAATTCCTGTGGCTAGAAAATCTTTCTGAATTTCAAAAGGCAAAACTATAAATGATAAAAAGGGGTAGCTCCTTCATTTGGCTAAATAATAAACATATTACCACATGCAGAAACTGTTTTAACTACCTTTTTTGTCTTTAAACAGATTTGAGATGAAATAACTTACATTATATTATACATTACAAAACACACAGTTTTATGAGCTCCACATAGGTATGGACCATGAAAATATCACCATAATCAACATAACTATCCACCTCCCTAAAAAGATTCTTCTTCCTTCATTCCCTTCTCTAATCATTACCAGTTACATCAACAGAATCATATACTATGTTGCATTCAATATACTTATTTTGAACTTCGTGTATATGATCACAATAATTAGTTAGTCCCATCTTATTGCTGTGTGGTATTCCATTGCATGAATATACAATAACTCATTAACCCGTTCTAGCTGCTGTGGCTATCAGTGTACAGGACTCTGTGTGTTTTTCCTGAGTAAATGCCGGAAGGGGAACGGCTAGTTTGTATGGCTAATGATTCTGAGCAAGGACTAAACTGTTTTCCGAAGGCATTATGCCACTTAATGTTCCCACTAATAAAGTAGTAAGATTTCCAGTTCCACATTCTATTAACATTTGGACATGGGCTATTAAGTTTAACTTTATTTTTTTCTCATGGGTACACAATGGCTTCTCTAGTTTTAATCTACATTTCCCAAATGGGAGCATATTTTCAAGTATTTACTTGGCATCTGCATTTTTGGGGTAAAGTATCTGTAAGTATTTTTCCCAGCACAATCATAGTTATCTGTCTTATAATTACTAAATTGTGCAACTTCTATAGATGCTGTCTCTGCTAACATTTCCTCCCAGTCTGTGGCTTGCCTTTTCATTCCGTATAATTTTTCAAAATTTAATTTTGATGCAAATTTATCAACTTTTTTTTTATAAGCCATGACTTTATCCTAGTTAAGAAATCTTTGCCTAACCTAGAGACATTAACAGCTTCTTTCTTTTTCGTCAGAAATATTTACAGTTGTAGTTTTCCCTTTTAGACCTACAGCCATTTATGAATTATTTCACTTTACATAGGTCACGTATGGGTTGAGGATTATTATCTTCCTGTATAAAACACCACCAGCTGAAAAGATTTTCTTTGCCCACTGAATTGTCTCAGCAACTTTGATCAAAATCAAATCACTCCATTATAGGTAGGACTATTCTGTCCATTGATCAATACAACTCCATTTAGGCCAGTAAGATAGTACCTTACTCATTGCAGCCTGATAATTTATCCTTCCAACACTCTTTCTCTTTTCAAAAATTATATTACTATTCTATATCATTTAAATTTCCAGATAAATTTTAGAATCAGCTTGTCAATTTCTATGAAACGGCCTACTGGGATCATGACTAAGATTACACTGAATCCATGGATTAATTTGAGGCAACTGACATGTTAATGATATTGAATCTTAGTTTATTTCTTTAATTTTTCTCAGTGACATTTAGTAGTTTTCAGTATACAAGTCTCCCATTTATATGTTTTGTCTACTTTCTCCCTAAGTATTTCATAATTTTATGCTGTGGTACAGAATTATTTTTAAACTTAAATTTCCAATTATGTATTGCTAGCACAAAAGTATTTTGTGTACGTTAGTTAACTTTGTATCACATAACCTTATTAATCTAATTTCTTGGTTCTAGAATCTTTTGTTGTTGTTGTTGTTGTTGTAGAGTACTTAGTATTTTTTACATAGATAATCAGTCTTATAGTTTTTCTTCCTATCCTATCAGCATGCTGGTTTGGGGGTGGTGTGTTTTTTTTCCCTTCTGACATTGATTAAGAACTCTGCTTTAATGTCAATCTTACTTGTTCCTGGTTTGTGGAAAAATGTATCCAGTCTTTCACTTTTAAGTATTATATTACTTGAAGATTTTTCTGTAAATGAACTTTTTTAAAAAAATTAAATCATAGCTGTGAACTTTAATACTATCATGGGGCACAATGTGCTTGTTTTATATATAATTTGAAATATTTTTACCAAACTGGTTAACATAGCCTTCATGGCATTTTCTTAGTTATTGAGTTAAGACATTTATATTGTGCATTTAGAAAGATTCATATGTACCCCTGTAAGATGGACCATAGCTGTGGTCCCACCAATCACCCTCCCTCCACCATCCTCCCCCCTCCCCTCCCCTTCCTCTCTCCTTTCCCCATATTCTTGGGCTATAATTGGGCTATGGCTTTCCTATGAAAGCTATAAATTAGTTTCATAGTAGGGCTGAGTACATTGGATACTTTTTCTTCCATTATTGAGAAACTTTGCTAAGAAGAATATTTTCCAGCTCCATCCATGTAAACACTAAGGAGGTAAAATCCCCATTTTTCTTTAAGGCTGCATAGTATTCCATGGTGTATATATACCACAATTTATTGATCCATTCGTGGATCGATGGGCACTCGGGCTTCTTCCATGATTTAGCAATTATGAATTGGGCTGCAATAAACATTCTGGTACAAATATCTTTGTTGTAGTGTGATTTTTGGTCTTCTGGATATATAC